>SNQJ01S0059189.1:0-15722 GCA_010110895.2 Picea sitchensis | reverse complement strand
AGGTTATGAATGGTTTGTCAAACACTTGTGTGACACAACTGCTAAGGTATGTAATATATTTTGTCACACTTAGTACATGATGATAAAGGTTTTATTTTTTCCTCTATTTTTATTTTTAGTCAATCAGGTGTAAAATTTGGATGCAATATGTATTATTAATATTCTTTACATTAACCAGTATTGATTTTTTATGTTGTTTATTGTTAGGTGAATTTTTGTTACCACCGTCAAATGTTTTATGCCGCACATATCAAGATTTACATGCCATTATGAAAGATATTGGAATGGAGTATCAATCTACTCCTTCCTGTACCGATGATCATATTCTATATTATGGAGAACATGCGTTAAAAGAAGAATGCCCAAAATGTCAAATTAGTAGATATCAAACCAATCAAGTAACAAAAAAGGTGCCTCACAAGGTTCTTCGTTATATTCCCATAATTCCATGTTTGCGGTGATTGTTTAGGTGCAAAAGAATAGCATAATTTATGGATTACCATGCGAAGAACATAAGTAAATATGGTGTTCTTCGAATGCCTACCAATGGATATGCATTTAAGAAGATAGAGGAAATATGGCTAAATTTTAAAGATGAACCTCATAATCTTAGGCTTTCATTGGTAGTTGACAATGTTAATCCATTTGGAGAGCTCATATCTACTTACTCAGTGCGGCCTGTTTTTGTTATCAACAATAATATTCCTCCATGGGTGTCAATAAAGAGAGAGCACATAATGTTGGCAATGATTGTTCCAGGTATTGTTTTAGAATACTTTTTTTTTAACGGGGTAACATCTCATTTGTCTTGTTTGTTTCATAATTTTGTCTTATAATTTATTGTTTACTCATATATGTTCAATTATGCGATCTTATGATTATGTTTGATATATTTTTATTTACTCATGTATGTAGTAATTATGTATTGAATGTTAAATCAATTAGGTAAGTACCAAGTCAAAGATATGAATGTATATATTGGGCCTCTTATTGACGAGTTACTAGTGCTATGGAAGGGCATCACTATGTATGATATCTCTAGACCAGTAGGTGCAAAGGGAATTTAAATTCCATGCAATGATGGTATGGGAAATTCATGATGCCCCAGGGCTAACACATTTATGTGGTATGTTATAACGTTACACCGCACTTTAATAGTGTTTAATTTTATGAAGTTCATATCATGCATATTTTTTTATATAATCCCTTCGTTAAATATACTTCGAATAATTGATATAAAAATTAATCCATTTCTTGCAGGTCTTCAAACAAAGGGTAAATTTCCATGTCCAGTTTGTGGTCCTAAGATGAAATCTCATCATTCAATAAGTTTAGGAAAGGACGTGTTTTATGAGTATAAACACTTCCTCTCTAAGAACCATAGGTATCGAAGTATCGAGAAACATCTTTTCAATGGTAAAGAAGAGAATGGATTAAAACCACATAGAATGACACCTTGTATATGCCAGTTGCAATATAATAGAAATCGTGAAGGTATATTAATGGATCAAATCGTCTATCATGTATCATACATGAAATGTTTGTAATATTTTTTTTTTTTTATTGCATTTTGTTCATTGTACTAATTGCCAAGTATTGTTACAATATCTTTAATTTATATGATTCACCTTGAAGGTCTCCATGAAGGCATTAATAATGGGGTACTTGCACGGAGAATGGAAAATTATCCCATACAATTTAGTAGGCTCCCATACTATGAGCACCTATAAATTGTTCATTTGTTTGACACAATGCACATCGAGAAGAATGTAACATAAACATTGTGGAGAATCTTATATGAAAGGAGTGACGAATATTTTTTTTTCAAGATTTGTAATGGCGTTAAGGAGGCCAATCATGTAATGCAAAGTGTATTTCATTCAAATAGTGATGTAGATGGCCAAAATATAAGCATCCTTCCATGGTTATTGACAGAGCAACCAAGCAAGGATGTAAAAGAGGTTATTGAAAAAATTAAATTTCCCACTGGATTTTCTTCAAACATAAAGAATATCCTTACAAAGTCAGGTGAATTTGATGGGGTAAAAACTCATGATTGGCATACCTTGATTAAGGTAATTATTTTGGTGGATATATTTCTATATTGGTGAAACATCTTGTTGATGTTTTTTTTAATCTACTAATTTGTGACTAAATAATGATTTATTTTTTATATTACACTATGTTCTACCTCTATCTCTCTTAGACAACTTTGACAACAATGTCAAACAACTTATTTATGGTCTCGACAAATACATGAGGTAAGTGACGATTTATATGCAAAGTGTAATTTTTTCAATTCATTGTACAACTTATATTTCACTGCATGTGTTTTACTTGTAATGTAGTACTATATAATTTTTTGTTGAAACATGTGATTTGCTTGCATCATATGTAGATGGTTGTCATCTAAATAAATCTATAAAGAAGATATAAAATATTGGAGGTTACAAATTCCTTGTCTAATGTATGAAATGCAAAAGTATCTACCTCCTACATTTTTCAATGCACAAGAACACTACCTCATACACCAAGTTGAGGAGATTGAAAAGTGGGGACCTAAATACACAAGGTCAATGTGGATGGTTGAGAGGTACTTGAAATAGTTGAAGTCTTTGGTTAGAAAAGGAGAATGTCCTAAGGGTTTTATGGTAGAGGGATATATGGTATTTCAAACCATGGTTTATATTGCTCAATATATTCCTAAAATATCCACAAGTATTAATGTGGATCACATTTGGGATGCCAATTCCATCAACAAATTTGAAGGGGAGCACCTATTGGGGAAAGGTAGGATGAGGAAAATGACATGTAATTAGATGGTGGAAATTTATAATACATTTGACTTTTTGTTTTTTTTTATGTATATTGTACTTATTTAATTTTTAGTCTTCCTGCATAATCCATTATTATGAAGGTATGCCATGGTAACTGATTATATGTGAAGTATTGTTTTATTTCAATACAACTGGTCGAGAGTGGGATGCAATACATTTATACATTGCAAACAATATTGATTGGATGAAGGTATGGATTGAACGATGTATACAATCTAATAATGGTAGGTTATCATGGTTTGACGTGGCTACATTAGTCAAAGAATATGAACGTAAAGGAGATACCAATATTATGCAGAGGGAATTGATTTACCATATGGTTTAAAAGATAAACAGGTAAACATATTCACCCATACTATTTCATATTTTTTAATATTATATTGGTGTACATGGTGTGTTTTTTTTCTTACAAATTTGCATAATTTCCAATTATAAATATGTTTATCAATTAACAATGCATTTTTTACATGTCTGACATATTTCAGTTGAAACACCACCAGGCTATGTGGTGCAATGACTGCAAATTTCGCATCAAAATGTTGGATGAAAAGATGAAAACTTATGATAGTGGGATAACTGCAGTATTTCAGGTTACTAATGTTTCCTCTAGAAGTGACAGACATATACAAGTTTATGAAAATCAATACTATGGGTTTTTGGATGATATACTCGAGTGTGACTTTAAATCCTTCAAATTAGTTATGTTCGATGTCAAATGGTACAAGCTACGAATGAATGAATGTGATTCTAGTAGAACTGTTAATCGACATTCTAATGGATTTACCATGGTTAATACAAGGAATGTTGAGTTAGGATAAGATCACTATGTTCTTCCAATCCAATGTGAACATGTATTTTACTCAGAGGTTCCAAGTAGAGGGGGTTGGTCATATGTTGTTAAATATGATACAAGAGGAAGGTGTATAATGTAGTGGAAGAAAATGATATTGAATAAGAAGATGATGTAGAGGAGTAGTTAGTTCATGTGTCAGACGAAGACGTCGTAGAAGTTGAAGGAGATGTTCTAGACAATGTTCTGGATGAAGATGATATTGATGATGTTTTAGATGAAGAACTTGAAGAAGTGGAACCAGATGTAGGAGACATTGTTCCTGATGATGATATGATTGGAAATGTAAAATGACATTGATGATGATGTTGATATGGTCAATCCTTACAACATCAATTTTGAAGCGGATGATACATATGTTGAGTTGGATGAATTAGAAGAATATTAATCATATCGAAATGTTGAAATGTAGGAGGTATGTATTTATATGTGTTCGTTTTATTTGTTCTCTTTCATTTACCTTAAATGTTTGTAGTTTTATTATAATTAGTTTCTATGTTTGATTTTTACTATCTTCTTTCAAATATTTTATAGTAGATAAATTGGGTATTGGGGAATTGAGAGTGATGTGATGGGGGGGGGAGGAGGCCATATGAGCTTCCACCTTTACGTGGTTGGATTTTTCAAGAATATATTATTCTTGAAAATAAGAGAAGATCATTCAGGTTTATACCATCATCTCCAATTTTAACTTTGGTTAGTCGAACAAATTTCAAGGTTTTCCATTAATTAAAAATTGCTGGAAATTATTCTTTTATTGGACCTCACGCAGAGTGACCTATGAATGGGGCCAACATTGAAATATTTTCAGTTTGTGCTTGTTTGCACTGAAATTTGACATGGTTATAGTAGATGCATGCATTAACGATATGGGAGGGTTTTGAGACTCAAATATGATGCACACAAATAATTTGACAATCAAACAACAAAATTAGAACCTAATTATGAAGGAGATGAAGTTATCCATGATCATCATATTTTTCATCATCGTTATCATCGTATTGAGATGAGGCCATTTTAATGAACATGTTCGTTGTTCCTATAACATATTCATCTTAACTTTCCATAAACAACGACCAATGGTTCAAAGTGGTGGATATGGATTAAGGACTGTAAAATAGGGAAGGAGATGAAGAACTAGTAGATTATTTGAAAAATCTGATGGAAGGCTTGAGACAAAACTTCATGTAATACACTCATGCCTATTTTCCCTTGAAACTAGTGCAATTGTGCTTAAATAAGGATCATGCTTATGTAATGCATGTCCTTTTATAAGGTAAAACTTGAACATTACCACTATGTCTTTGAAAAAATCATAGTATATCATAGGTGGAGCACCCAAGGTGAAAAAATGTTAGGATTTTGGTAATTGCACCTATCATTAATGTAAAACCCTAGGAGGAACCCTAATCCTATAGAATTCCCTCCTTCATACTTGATTTGAAGATGTTTCATCATTAAAAATAATGAATCTATTGATGTAATGTTTTCTTCTTGTAATGGAATGTTTCTTTTCATGCATTTGTTTTGGATCAAATTAATATTAAATAGGTTAGAAGGGATTTTATCTTATTTAAGTGAGTTGGATCTATGGTTTTGCTTCTATAGTGTAATGGAAAAGTTTTTCTTTTCTTATGTGAATGTTAACTTGGATTTATCTTCCTCCTCATCTTATTCCTCCATCTCAATCATGTTTGGAATACTCTTCAACATCAACACTTTAGAAGTTCCTTTATTTCCCTTTCTCAAGAAACCTAATTTAGATTATCTATCGATTTATATTTTTTATCACTAGTATCCTCTTGATATGACCATTGGGAAAAATTAGTACTCACCATATTATGTCTAGTGAAAATACTACTAGGAAATGCAATAAAAAACATAAATACTTCCCATCGTTGTTTATTTTTTTTACAAAAACTGGAGAAAATTGTATTTATAAAAAAATCACGACCAAGGTTGCTGAGTACAATGACAGGTGTTGGTAAGGAAGAAAGTCCATCAAATTATATATATTATTTTCATTAATAACATTGCTATTCCTATTAATCTTTCATGTGATACCATTTTCTAAACTTAGTCATTCAAAAATAGTGCTCTTGCACCTTAAAAAGGTTTACAAAATTCAGATTGCTACACTACTTTTTTTTTTTATGAGATATTCATCATCAAGAGGCTCCAAATCCACGGTCAGGTCTCGCAGGAGAATTTGCGTGTTGGTTCCCGGTCTACTTCAACCGTTGGACTGATGCCTTTGAAGGAGCTTCCCTCGCGTCCAACTTTGATCACATCATCTCCCCCTATCTACGAAGGAAATACACTTCATCTTGGAATTTCCCAATGAGAGTTATGTGTTGTGCCAACGTTTCTAGAGTAAAGGAAAGGTTCTAGCTATGCGAGTCTACTCTGAGAGAGAGCCATTGGGTGGAGGTGAAGTTATAGTCCACCAACTCATCCTTAACATGTACTTGAGCTTGTTGTGGGTCCTTCTCGTGAGCCATGGATAATGAAAGGGTGTTGGGATCAAAGTCTGAAGGGGCTTCAGGCACCACCAAATTACTTCCAACCAAGCATTCCAAAGATATCCCTTATGTCTAGATGACGATAGAATGGAGACTAAATTTGGCGCAAACTTTTAAAGAGTGGAAAATAAAAATTGACAATGGAAATGAAGTAGAAAGGAGCACAACCGGAAGAAAGAGGATGCTTGTGTACCTAATCAAAGAAACAACCCAATTTAAATTCTGAATGTCGAGGGAGGACCGAAGGTTAGGCTCTCCTTCTCCAAGCCACCTTCCTTGCAAAATTACACTGCTTACCAATTAAACCGTGTCATTCAGAGCTTACCTTCAGCTAGAAAAGAAGCTATAGTGACGAAATTGTTTCTCCACCTGAATCCTTGAGTCTCGAAATTATAATTTCCCAAAAAGTTAAATAGATTTGGAGACGTAAATTTTGCCTAGATGAATGAGGCTTTTGGATACTAGAAAGTATTGAAAAACTCCTTTTTTTAATAAAACCTTGAATGGCAGGGGTGCATGAACACAAACGGCTACAAATCCTCCCACAGATCAGAGGTCCTTTATAGGTTGTGGTGGCATGTGCCTTCTGTGACTCTACAGTTACAATCATGATTATAGTCTTTTCATCAATCCTCAAATACATTGACGCTTGAACTATCTTGCTGCTACGAAGTACGAGTTTTCGATGAGTCCCATGGGGGAAATTAATGGATTGACCTCACTTCATCATGGGCGGGACCGATTCCAAGTGCGACTTGTACATGAGCCAGGAGATAGTGGAAGTACTTCCAAGCTTGTTTATAGCCATTCTCGAGTTGCATGAACACTCCAACTATCTTCCGGTGATTATCTTAGGGCCAGGTGGCTCAATTCGGACATGGGGCATTTTCATTAGGGAGGGGATATGAAAAGGACCCGCCCCTGAACTTTCAAAAATTCAGGGGCCATTTTGATTTCCCGATTAGCCATTTTGTTGGCTTCCCTGTTGTTTCCGTGCAAAATGTGGAATAAATTCACTTGAGTGGAGGAAAAGAGTGCTTTTGATCGTTCTATGATTCTACAAAGATTAGTGTTCTTTGGAGTGGTTCCCATGACAAAGTAGTAGATGATATTTTTTGAGTCACCTACGATAGTGATACATTTTAGCTGCTTCTCCTGTGTTAACAAGATCTCTTGATAAATCACATATGCTTCAACCATATTGTTGTCGTTTTTTCCTAGATTCCAAGAGAAGTCTAGAAAAATATTTCCTCTAGGGATATACAACACCCCTCCTACACCTGCCTCCCCTGGGTTTCCTTTTGATTCCCCATCAAAACATAGGACGTGTATCGCTTGAGAAGATAACCATAGGTTATATTCTTGTTGTGAAAATTGAAGCTGCCAACATGATCTTTGAAGAATTTTACAAGAGTGTTATTTTGATGTTCATTTTTGTCATCCATTTCTCTTATGATTTTTCTAGTTGGTCCACTATCGTCACTTTAATTCTTCATGAGGAAAGAAATTTTCCCATTTGGCCCAGTGCATGGGCAATGACTGAGGTAGGGGAGGAAATTTTCTCTTTATAATTGATTTTGTTCCTTTCCAACCAAATTTTCCAACAAACAAATTTTATGGATGCCTTCCAAACATGATGAAAGGTAGGTTTTTTGGTGAAGGAACCCTTATAGACTTTACTCCATTTCCCAATCATAACTCGACAAGTTGAGGGACATGAAATTTGTTGATTTAATTCATAATAGACTATTTGTAAGACTTGCTTGGTGAAGTTGTAGTTTTGGAAGAGATGTACTGTAGATCCCTCTTTTGAGAATATTTTTCCCTGTCAGCATTTTGTTATGGGTTAGCTGCCAACCAAAAATGTTTATCTTTGGGAGCCCATCCACGCTCCAAATCTCCTTCCATATATTGGATTTTCTTGGTAATTGGGATTAAGTGAGAAGTGATTTGTAACCTTCCTTCACCGAATAGCCAAAGGTAACCCAACCTCTATAGTCCTTCTGTTGGAGATGTACTGGTGTAGATCCATTTATAATCAAAAGAAAGAAATTATAGGTAGAGAAAATATTTGGGGGGGACATCTCCCAAATTCCACCCCTTCCAAGAGCCATTGTTGTGCCAGTCAGAGATGTCAAATATGGAGGATTTTCCCTCAAAGGTTATCCAAGTGTGGAAAGAGTCCAAGGAGGGGATATTGGATAGGGTTCAAGAGGCTAAAAAGGAGTCATCCCATAGTGTTGGTGCATAAATATGTTCAATTTATATCTCACACTCATTTAAATGTCAATTAAGGATTCATAGTCGAAAGAGTTGTTACACTATATGTGCCGAGAACAAGTAACCTACCTAAGTCTGTTGCATATAGGAAATAATTAATAACATAAAAACCTTGTTTCTAAGATTTCTAAATACTTCAATATATCTCTAAGCTCAGAAGAGAAAACTGATAATGAAACTTAAACAAACAATCAATCAAAGAGATGTTGTCCTAGAGAAACAAGTTTGTTCATTTCAGGCTCTTGAATTGAAAAGATGAACTTTAAGAAGCTTGTCTCCTATAGCAATTAAAACAACCAATTCCAACCATTCTCAAAACCAAAACCAACTTCAACCTCATTTAATTCAATCAAACCAGCACAAGGGGTGTTTAGTATAACTGAAAGACTTTATTACAGAGCATCAAGATGAAATATAAAGTCTTCTGGTCCCTTGAGATACTAGATCTACTACAGTCATAAACTCAAAATATCAGTTCCACACTTCAAATCATGAAATAGCTACCTTCAACATCTGAGAATGAAATGTCTATTCGATCTAACACCTGCTTATTCACACCAATCCAAAATGATTAACTCAATGCTCAATCCTGAAAATGAAGTAAAGACCAATCACACACACACTGCTGTAAAATATCCACACAAACACACATAACGTATACAAGGAGGTTTACCTCACGGGCCCTTGCCGAACCAACAAGGAATCTCTTAAGAAAGTAACATACTAAACTTTTAACTCACATCCAAGAATTGACATAAAAGATTTTATGTATTAATTCAACTGGTAAATTGGATCAACAGTCTTTTACTTCATATAGGACAATGATAAGTATCGTCTGGTTCTGACAGTATACTTTTTACATTCGCTATTATCACTAGCTATCATCTATACATCGTTCCCTATATAAGATAAGTTGATACTATCAATATATATGGATAAGCATTAAATAGTTTGAGAGATTTCATAATTAAGATTTACATCGAATTTTTAGGAATCGACTCCATCCTCATGACACGAAGTGCATGAGCGATGGAGTCTCTTGCAACTAGAAAACTGATTTGGGTGCTTCTATCCAACCGTCTTCTCAAAATATTCACCATCATTCTGGTCCAACTGGCGCATTCTGGAAACAAAGGTTCTGGTACTGGATTGCACACAGTTGTGAGTCTAGTTCTGGAATAGAACAGAGCAGGTAGTACCGGAATAACGCACATCTTGGTACAAGAATGGAGTTGGTACTGGATCAAAACTGTCTTGGGTACTAGAATGGATTTGGTACCGGATTGCACGGTGTCTGGTAGTGTCGGATAGACTGCTCATAAATCAAACCATTAGGACTATACAAAATAAAACACTTTCAATTGAATTAATTTAAGAAAGTTAAACAAACATACTTTAAATCATCAATTACCTCTTGTGGACATGGCATAGCTATTAGGCATGTGTTTTGGGAGGGAATAGTCCAGTATAGGTTTATAACAGAGGAAAAAATGCTTAGATATAGGGTAATATAGGGAATTATCTATGTCAAAATAGGGACTCAACACAAAGCTTGATTTATTTTCCGTTTCTCGGGAACCAAAAGATATGGTCCCGCAGGAGTGGGAGAGAGGCACTTATGAGTTTCCAAATGGGAGAGCCTGTGTATTGGATGGGATTTTCATCTAGGAATCTTCTTCAATTTCTTGTTAGGTATTTTTAGCATATTTCCTTATTCCACTAATATTTTCCATCTGATACCAATTGCCAGAGAAGTTTTACGCCTAACGCGATGTTTATCTTTTCTGGATCCCAGATTCCTAGCCCACCATGTTCTTTAGGGGCATAGACTGTGGACCAATTGACCATATGAAATTTTTTCTCATTATATTTTCCCCCTTGCCATAAGAATTTATGAATTAATTGAGCCATTTCCTTTTTATCCCTATTGGAGCTAGGAGTGTTGAAAAATGGAAAATTGGGAAGGAGAATAAGACTATTTTTACTAACACCATTCGACCTGTCGGGTTCATCCATATAGCTCCCCAAAATTTGAATTTATCCTTAATATTTTGAAGGATGACTTGACACGATGCCCCTGTGAGATATTTTAAGCTAATTGAGGTTCCTAAGTATTTAAAAAAATTTTAATCCACTGAGAAAGGGAATTGTAGTAGATTTGCAATTCTTTCCAGAGTACTCGCTTTAATGTTCCAAGCATAAATTTGGCTCTTGTGTTTGTTTATGATTCCTCCTGGGGATTCTCCGTACTGATATAAACCAATTTAAATCGACTGCCCATAATTTGAGAAGCTCCACCAATAAACAAAGTGGCATCAACGAATTGGGAGTGATTTATTCTTCTGACATCCCTTGTTATCTTAAAGCCTAGGATGGATCCTATTCTTCTTTCATGTTTTAGTACTTTGTTCAATGATTTTTCCATTAGGACATACAACATTGGGGAGAGGGGGAATCCCTGTCTTAATCCCCTTGTGGATTGAAAAAAGGGGGGCATCCCTACCATTTATTAAAGGATCTATCCAGGGGGTGGAGATACATGCTCCAATCTAGAAGATAAAGGAGTGATTAAAGCCAAATTTTTTTAAAACTTCAATTAGGAAACTATGCTTTACTCGATAAAATCCATTTTCCATATCTATTTTAATGACCAAACCTCTTTCTCCATTATTTAAATTGGTGTGGATTTCCTCCTGGACTAGGGTGATATTGTCCCATATATTTATTTTTGCAACAAAGCCGCCTTGATTTGGAAGAATGAGTCGGGGAACATCAACTTCACCCTGTTTGCTATGACTTTTGTCAGGATTTTGTAGGATACATTGAAAAGAGATATGGGACGATACCTATCAAAGGAAGATGCGTTTTTTTTTTTTCATTTGGAATAATATCTATGAAAGATGAATTGGTTGCACCTCCCATCCTACAATATTTTTGCACATATCATATCATGTGAATGGGATCTGTTTTGATAATTGTCCAACATTTACTGTAAAAGTGTAGACTGAATCCATTTGGACTAGGAGATTTATCTGGGTCGAATTGATTTATGACATCCTAGACTTCTTCCGATGTAACCTTCTTGTTTATCTCTATATTGTCCTCCTCTGTGATCAGGGTGGGGATGTGCTCAACAAACTGATTACTCAGTTCCTGGTTGTCTTCTCCTTCCTTGGAATAAAGTTTTCCATAATGGGAGGATGTTTCCTTTTAAATTTTCTCGAAGGAAGTAATAAGGGATTCTGATTGTGTCTTGATTTCCTCCACACTATTTCTGTGTTGTCTTGCCTTTTCCTGCTTAAGAAAGAAGAGGATTTTTTGTCCCTTGCCTGAAGCCACATAGCCCTTGATTTTAGCCTCCAGATCATTTCTTCATTATGTAGAGCCTTCATATACTTTTGAGAGAATTATTTCTCTTGAGAAATATGACTATTATTGATTTATTTAAGTTCCATATTTTTTTGTAAATCCTCTAATTGTTTTTTTAATTTTTCTACTTCTTCCCTAGGATTTTTAGGAGAGTTTTTTATCCAATCATTTATAGCTTGTTTGATTATTTTGAGATTTTTCTCCTAGATAAACACCGGGGACCCATCCACTCATTTATTCCACATAGAGGAAAGCAAGGGGAGGAAATATTGCGACTCCAACCAAATTGGGTTGAACCGAAAGGGAATTGGTCCTAGATTTTTTTCTTTATCAAAGGAGAGAGAAATTGGGCAATGGTCCAAAAGGCCCCAAGGAATTATCTGAGAGGATATCTTGACTGGAAGAGATAATAGAGAACTATGGATAAGGAAACGATCTAGTCTAGCTGCAATTTGGCCTACTCCAGTGCATTTATTTCTCCATGTGTATTTACCTTTCCTTGGGTGAATGTCAAAGAGGTCCAGTTCAGATACCGGATCTTCCATGTGTTCCCTAAAAGGATCTCTAACTATTGATCCTCCTTTTTTTTTCATTTATGAGTAGAGTTGTGTTGAAGTCGCCTTGTATGATACAATGTTTTTGAAACCCAACTTTTTTGATCCCCAACAAAGACTCCCAACAATCTACTTTCTCCCAATAGTGGTTAGGCATATAAACATTGAATATGGGATAGATAATACTTGAGAGAAGATGTTTTAGATGGACCACGACCCAGTGGGTTGATTCAAATATGCTTTCTTTGCTAAAGGATGAGATATTCCACATGTTGCAAATTCCTTCTGATGCTCCTCTTGCATTTAGATCTATTTTATCGCTTTCCTTCCAGATTTGTTGAATTTCTAGAAGGGCCTCTATCCCTTGCATTTTAGTCTCCTGGATTAGGAGTATTTGGGGTGTTTTCTGATTTGATTAATTTTCCCATAGTTTCCTTTTTTTCTCTATGTCCCATTCCCTTACAGTTCCAGGAGACTAGATTCATTACTTACATTTTTGGTTTCCCCCCCTTTCATGGGTTGAGTATGTCCCTTAGACATGGGTTCCTTTCTTGGTTTCCCTTATTTTTTGAATACTTCTTCAAGCGTAGTTCGAATTTCCAGTTCTTTGTCTTGATTTTCTACTTTTTTACTTTTGTTTTGATTTATTTTCCTTCCCACTTTCGTTTCTTTGGTGCTCTTAGGGATCTCCATATCCGGGTCATCCCCCGATTCCTCTTGGATTTCTTCCTCTGGAATTGTCAGAATATATGTAGAAACACGAGGAGGAATCAAACTAGTAGAGGGATCCAATTATGATTAGTTCAATCAACTCTATTAGGGCAGTTGAATTGGGTTCGTGTTGGCTTTGGATATCTTATGTTGTTTCCTTTTCCTTTGAATTTACTTATTCTACCTCCATATTTTCTAGCGCTATGTATCTGTTTTTACTACTTTCTACATCATTATTCCCCACCATCATAGACTTTCCTTTCAGAGGATATGAGGGCATGGAGATTGCTTTGTGTTCCTATTGATGGGTTGTTGATTTATTTGTAGTTTTCTTCCTTTTGGCTTGATTCCATTGTTCCTGCTCTTTGTCTTCTAGTTGATCTGTTTTTGTCTTGGGACATTTTTTTGCAAAGTGTCCATATTCATGGAAAGATTTACGCTTGAATAAGAGTTGTTTGTAGTCTACTGTTTGGATATAGGACCAGTTATCTAGCGTGACCTAAATGGCCTCTGGAAATCCCTTTTCCATATCTAATTATACACATAGTTGAGCACAATATTGGAGACCATCACGTGGTTTAGAATGATCAATGAATCTACCCAATGTGTTTCCAATTCTTTTCAGGGTTTCATCGTTCCAACAATGGAGGGGGAGGAAGGGAAGATGAACCCATACAAGAACTATAGAAGAGATGTTGTTTTTTTGACTAAAATATGGGGTCCATTTATTTAAATACATTCCCCTTGAGCCCATGAAATAGGGACCATTTCTAAAAATTAGATCTCTATTAGCTTTATTTAAAAAAAAAAAGACGAAGAAACCCTTACCACAAAATCCAGAGGTCATTTTCCCTTTATTCATTTTCTTCCAGTTATGATCAAACCATTGTGACATTTCTCTTGGTGAGGGCCATAATCCCATAAAATGGGAAATTAGGCCATTTTTCACCATTCAAAGAGCAAATGGACAAGAAGAAGAAGGATGCACTGGAACCTTGGGGATCTCATCAATCTTCTTAACAAATTGAGACTATGGAGGGAATTTTTCATTTTTCATGTAGGAGGTAATGAGATGTAACACACCCACTACAGCCTAATAATTTTTTCGCCTTTTCTCGAGGGATAGAATCCCCGAAGTCCTACTGGGGCTTAGTGCAGGCTATCTCTTCCCTTTTCCACCTCCATGTGATCATCAGTTATGACCACCGGCCAAACAACTAGGCACCTTTTCGCATTTCATGACTCAGCGATATATGCGAGTCGAGTCTTTCGACTCTGCAAACCCCGAAATGCCGAAATGCCGAACCCCGAAAGGGATTGCGAGTGAAAAGCTCTCCGCTTGGGTCTTGTCCATGTGACCCTGTTCCGTGACCACACACTAAATCGAAAAAGCACTTACCGACTTTTCGCGATTCATGGAATCGCGATGTTATGTCTCTTCCTCTCCCTTTCGAATCCCCGAAACTCTGTAATATCTGAAGTTCCCCTCCAAAAGGGGATCAACGACTATAAGCCTCCCCTGATCCGACGGTCCTAGCTGTATCGAGATTTCAGAAATCGGGAGTTCGAAATGAAAGAGAGTGAAGTCTTTCGACTCTTCAAACCCCGAAACCCGATACTCGAGTTCTTGTATGAGATCCAATGGCTCTCGATGTCTTGGATCCAACGGTTCGGTTCTTTTTGGAGTTTCATGAACTGGGAGTTCATGATGCAACGACTCCAAAAATTTTGTCACTCCAATCCCCAAATCCCGATATGGGGATTCGTGTAGGAGATCAACGATCCTCGAGGATTTGGATCCAACGGTCCACGGGATTTAGGATCTTTCCCCGAACTCTGACTGCTCACCACGCGTCTCCTCCGATGGATGATCTAGATCCTTTCGGGACTCCTCCTTTCTGCCATAGAGCGCATCGGGGTTTCGGGTACTGGGATTTCACGGCTTGCGAAGACAAGGGTTCTTTCCCTTTGGTTTCTCGGGTGCCGAAACGCCGAAATGTCGACCGGAAACCACATGTCCCTCCGATGGATGGTTGTGACCTTTACCCCCGATCAACCATTATGATCTTTTTAGGATGATCAACGGTCATGATCAAATCCCAACTTTCTCAAACTTATTCACACTTAAATCGATTCGGGGTTTCGTTTACCGGGATTTCGCAAGTCGAGGTTTCGAGACTTGCAAGTGCAAGGGGACTCGCCCTTGGGTACTCTGGGTACCGAAATTCCAAAATGTTGGGATCTACGAGGACCATTCTTCCTCACACAGGATGGCTAAGACTTGCGCCACCAAATCCTCTTTCAGGTTCTTGGTAAGCTTTCTAGAGAGGGTATCTCTGTGGAGAGATCTATTCGGGGTATTCCTGGAGATGAATAAGGGCATAGATTTCCTGAAAGCAGACTTGAAGTCCGAATTAGTTCAATATACGCATATATAAATCTATCTATAAACATAATCCATACGTGGTCCTTCCAATAAAAGCATGCAACCACCATTTCTGATCAAAACACCACATAGACAGTCTTATACTCAAACCATTCATAAATTGCACAGACTATGAGCATACATGTCAGCATATAAATTTCAAAATACAAGATA
>SNQJ01S0059188.1:27298-44224 GCA_010110895.2 Picea sitchensis | reverse complement strand
AAAGAGCCTTGCCTTAGCAACACTCTCCCTCTTTAAGCCCTCTTGTCTTGATTTTTTTTTTCATTTGAGCTAGTTGTTTGCCGAGAAGGAGGAGAGAGCACGAGGCCTTGCTTTAGAAACATCGGAGTGAGCCTCTCTCCCCTAGGGTTATGATTTTGAAGCCCTGCTTTAGCAGCACTTCAAAACTTATCCCTCTAGACCTTAAAAGTCTCATCCCCTTCAACTCTTGCGTCCTTCATTTATGACTCCATTAAACCCTAAGGCACTGATCTAAGTCCTCCAAAGTTGAAGCAAGAACTCGATCTAAACACTCTCAAGAATTTTCGATTGAAACCCTAACTACACTAACCTACTAACTCTAAGTTGCTGATGTCATCATTGGATATTTCATCTTAATTGCAGCAACGTTTTACTTTATGAGCAATTAAATGGTGGTTAAGGCATTAATTGAATAAAGTGTTGATTGGTTACATAGAATGCCACATTGTTCTGGTATTTATTGGTGAACTGACATTATTTTCATTGCTATATTGATAAACATTGACTTCGTCAACATTTACTACTAATTGCTTATATATATTTATCAAATAGTCTTATGAAGTACTAACCCATTGAAATAATCTTGCAAGTATCAGTTTGTTGTTGTCTTGTTCCAGGCACGTACTCTTCATTGGGTTTTACTTTATTATTGGTTGTTTAGCTGTAACTTATGATTGGTGGTGATCTGTGAAAGGGGGAAAAACTTATCTTCATCCTATTAACCTTTCAAAACCCCAGGTCACCGGGGACGTCTCCCTTGGGCCTAACCTCCCTAAAGAGAAAGAGCCTACCCATCATGGTGACATTGGGTGGGATAGGTTCTTGTTACGCCAATTTGGCCTTCTACCTTATAGCCTTTACTCCTAGCTACAAACTGTGCGATAACATGAAGCAAGGAAACGTTTCAAGAATATGTCAATATGTTCTTTCCCAAATTGATGGAAGTCATATATTTCACAAAATTTGGTCCAATGTGTGTTTCCAGAAGCCCCAGCCTCTCCATAAAACTTGGGTATCCATGAATCGACATCCTTAGGTAGATCATGTAAGCCCCCTTTGATATTAGCCAAGTCCAAAGGGTCGAAGAGTTCTTCGGGGGCCCATTTAGGAGGGCCCAAAGGAATAATAGGCACTACAAGACAAGAAGGTGTGTACTAACGCCCACTACGGGTCGTCATTAGTGGAGTCTCCAGACAATCTCCTTGAGAGTATAAAAGGGATGAGGGGATCACCCTCAGTGGAGTCACCAGGTAAGCTTTGTGAAATGAGCGATGAATAGACTCCTATAGCCATATCTTTGGTCCGAAATACCTCTATTCAGGGATAACCCAAATGAAAGAGAATTACTTTCGAATTCCATTATATGAAAGAAGTGTTTTCACGAAGTTCAATTAGCAAATTGATACAAAATATCTAAACCCTGGACTAAAACCTCTTTCTCAACATCTCTTCAAGATGCTTATAATTCTGAGCTTCATGCTACTCCTCTGGAGGGACATGTTAGAGCTAAAGGCATCCCAATGAGATTGAATAGGATGACAGTTCCTTATTACAGATCTGTATGATCGAAACTTGTGATCAAGTCACACATCGCAGTATACTGTGCCTTATAATTCTTTCCGAGTTTTAGCTAATAGATTCGCAATATAACTAGGAAGACGTTTCAAATACCATATGTGANCTTCACAATTCCACCCGAGGGTTTTATCACAAAACCCTAATCTCCAATCTCCAAGGGATAAACCCTAACCATAGACCTCAAAGATGCTCCAAGATACTCCAAGAAGACCAAAAAATCCTAGCAACTCAAGAGAGAGAGAGAGATCAAGCACATGTGAAGACTCTAGAGAGAGAGGGGGGCCAATGCGCACTCTTCTCTAGGTCAGATCTTATCACAAGAGTGAATACAAGTGAGTGAATGAACACATATGAATGGAAAGACTCTCTCCTTCCTCTATTTATATGAGAGGTAAGGGAGGCTAACAATACAATGTGGGCCTTAGCCCTTACAAGCAACCTACAATGAGCACTTGTAGGCCAATACAAGTGAGATGCTACACTCTACAATACATGTGTCAGGCTCCCAAGTGATGTCGTCCATAATAAAGGCTCCAAGGTGATGTAGATACGCAAGGCAAGTCCACATCCATCCATCACAAGCCTCCATGGACTCCATCGATCCTCCTAAGTAATACTCCATTGGACCAGCTTCCACTGCAAGAACGTTGCCAAAGCCCCAACCGTCCCAAGCCATCTCCAATCCTCTGAACAAGAATCCAAGATGCCACATGCCAACCAAGGCCCGATTCCCTCCTCCAAGTTGAACAATGCTCCTCATCCCATGTAGGGCCTCTCCAAGAAAGTGGATCTTTATGGAGCCCCAATGAAGCGGTCCACCAAACTATCAAGAGAACTCCAATGTCTAGGGTCTAATGCCCTTGACACTGCACAATGCTCATCATCCCATGTAGGGCCTCTCCAAGCAAGTGGATCCTTCATGGAGCCCCAATGAAGGGCGTCCACCAAACTGTTAAGAGTACTCCAATGCCTAAGGGGAGAACACTAATCCTACAACCATCTAAGCTCAAGAATCCACTAAGCAAGTTATCTCAACTATGTAAATCCATCAAGGACTATCTCTCATGTACTAATCCGTCTCAAACCATCCAAGGGTTGAACATACACCATGTACCTCGAATATCATGAAGCACCTCAATCATGGTGTAAACACTTTGGGAGTAACCCCAAAAGTTAACACTCCCTCTTTATAAGAAAAATGTTTATACTAACATGCATCAACTCCCTCTACAACTCCACCAAATCTATTACCTTCAAATCTCTACCTATTGAGTTCTCAAATTTAACCACTATCATTTGTAAAGACCTTGTCACCCATGCTATCACATCATCTCAAGTCAAAATTAACAAACACTACATCATGAGTTGTCCAGAACATCTTGAAGAGAATATCACATCTCCATACAGATTGACAATGTATCACATCTATAAAAGTCACAAAGAGATCCATACAAGTCAACTCCTCGATCCTGGAATGCAAGCTCATGGTAAGGCAACAATCGATGCAAGGTCATCTTCATCTTGCGAACATGAGAGTGCCTCTCATGCACCTCAAATCCTCTAGCAATTGGACCAACCTGAACTAGGTCAACCCTCTCATCTTGAGAGAATCTTGAAGTAAGAGTAACATCATGGTCAACTCCCACTATCTGAGAGAATCGTAGGAAACTCCCTATGTCTGAGAGATCCATGATCCCTGTCTCTGTACTCCCATCAGTTGTAACTCTGGAATCTGTCTCAGCATAATCCTCCATCAAAGTATCACAACTCTCCTCCTTTGTAAAACTAGAAGATCCTCACAGATGGAAGAAAACAATGCATCATGACTATCATATCTCCTAGGAGGTACATTCGCCCTCAATGAATATCAGGGCACTTCTACATGCTCTCAAGCCTCTAAGTTTGGAACAACAACTTCGACATTCTCCTCAATCACTGAAGGAGAATCCTACAAACTGAAAGATCTCACATCCTCATCAACACAAGATGTTGTGAGAGCATCTGCAATCGGTGCTAAACCTGGCTCTATATAGAGTTTAGTCACCTATCCAACTATCTCGCCATTAGGTAAAAAAAATCAGACCAAGCATAAATTGGTTCTGGAGAAGCTAATCCAATTCGAAGTTGTTGATGTTTATTCTGGTCAATCATAAAAGATCTCGATTCATTCTGATCAAACTTCCTCTCTATCTATCTGAAAGTCTTTCTCAAATATAATAGCATGATTCAATTCTAGAGCTAAAGATCGTAATTCTCGAATGAGCAATCGGAAAGATTCTAGAGCAGTGTCAGGTTTAGGTATTGGCCCTCCAATGATAATGGCACCAAGTACTTCATTACGTGTTCTAATATGGTCAAATTTGAGAGTAAGCATCTCTTGTAAAATATAAGCAACACCAAAACCTTCTAGCACCCAAACTTCTATTTCTCCTATTCGTTGCCCCCCTCATTTGGTTGGGGTTGTTGTGTAACCCGTGCATAAGGTCCACTCGAACGTGCATTCCCCTCTCCGTGCATGTGCCTTCTCAAAGCTAAAAGGCTCTTCCAGCCTCCCACTGGAATCTACATGTGCCACCGGATCAACAAGTAACCTATAAAGGCCACCCTCTCTCACCTCTCTAGCCAAAGTCCTCAAACTAGCTAGACTACAATCACTGATGGTGAACTGTTGTCCCTCAAAGGAAACTCTCCATGTATATTTGTCATACAAGAAACTGAAAGGAGGTTCTTCCTCAAACCAACAATCAATAAATGTGATCTAGCTCAAGAACATCATGTGAAGGCATCTAAAATGAAATGGAGCCAACTCCTCTCACAGGGTAAGTGGCATCATTGTCAAGCTCCATAGTCATGCCTCCCTCTTGCTCCTAAATCCTGCTTAATAGAGACATGCCATATCATATATGTCATGTGTCTCAAAGCTCCACTATCCACATACCAACCAACATTGGACACAACGTTAGAAGATAAACAAGAAGTCATGTAAAAGGAAGTCTCAAACTAAGAGTTCACCTCATCTACACCTGCAACAATCCTAGTTGCACGTTGTCTCATACCCTTTTCCTTCTTCTTCAATGGACACTAACCTACATAATCTTCCATCTCATGATTTTGAGAGCACATCACCTTACTCAAGTCTTTCTTCATTTGTTGGACATTAATAAAATTATCTTATCTTATCTTATCTTGTATCTATCCCATCCTTCTTAAAGCCTTTCTTGGTACTCTTCTTCGTCTTCCTAACGAGACTAATAGCATGTACTTCTCCTTGTTGTTGTGAACAAGACTACAATCTGATTTCTTCCTACACAAGATCAACCCAAAGCTTGCGAAACTTTGGTATATTTTCTCAAGCAAAAACACCCTGAATAAAAGGCCTCCAAGAAGGAGCAAACATTTTAGGGGCAATGAAACTAACTCTTGAACCTCCATTTAGTTCCAATCAATGTCAATTGATCCTTTAGTTCATTAATCCTAGTCAAGTAGCTCACCATAATGTCTATCTTTCTCATGCAAACAACTGAGTGTTGGTTTCACAAAAGCATCCGTCAAGAAGCACAAGAGTTCTGAAATAACTCAACCAAAGAATCAAACATCTTCTTACCTATATGAAATGTGTCAAATCAAGTGATCCTTCACAGAATCAAGAATGATTCTCTTCACTTGGGCTTCCTTCTTTTAATGAGAAGCCAAAGGTGTTGGATCAGCAAGTTCTGGAATCTCCTTCTCAACATGCTCCCAAAGATTGGCTTACTCCATAAGAATTTAAAGCATGAGATTCCATGGAACAAAGTTAGAAGCTCCATGCACCCTGTTGCACTCTCTGAGACCATGAGTCCCCTTCCAAATCCTGAACAAGTCTCAAGTGCACAAAATCCGCAGTATATGAAGTAGACAAAACCCTTTCTAGAGTACAAATGCTTCTCCCAAGCAACCTAAGGCTTCACTCTATCACCTCAACTAGGTCAAATACCTGACCTAGGTAAAACTCCAGCTGAACTACAAACTCCTTCTGACTCGAGTGATCTCAACCATAACAAACTTTGATACCGTGTGGAATTTCTCGGAATTCAAAATTCAATGCAAAACATAAATTTCACCTTCAACCTAGAAGGTTTCTTGAATCTTAGCCCTGTCACTTTTTCAGCCTTGGGGCTATTGTAAAACAAGGTACAAAACAACAGCAAAAAAAGTACAATGTTCCACTTCCAAATAGCCCAAACTTCCTGGCAATTCAAGGAGAAAAGAAACCAAACAAAAGGGATAAGTTTCAACCCTTTTAAGGCAACTTATCAGCCAACAACCAAATCTGAAAGTACTCTTTTACAGCAGTAAAAACTGCAGTATGACAATAATTCCTTTGCAACTCCTGAACAAGTTTTGTTAAGATTTAAGCTATTATTAGGTTACTTTCAATTTACTAGATAACAATAGCATAGACAGGATCACTGAGAGAAACACAATCACAAGAGTATACAAGCATTTTTCCTGGGAAACCCTCAAGGGGAAGAAAACCCAGCAAAACTTCCTTAATATAGATAGCCAATGCAATGCCAAGATAATGAACCAGACAACAGAGAAATTCCTCTCCCAAGGATGCGCCTCTCTCTCTCTTCCTTCTTCCGGCAACCGACAACTGCAGCTTCCTTCAAAACTTGCGCACTAGATGAGTGAGTTGTGTGTGTGTCTAAATGAGGCGATGGCCTCTCTTATTTATACAATTCTAGCACGTGTGGAAGTGTCTCTTCATTGGTAGGGCCGACTTCTTCTTCTGGGTGGTTATAACCACCTTTAATATATTCTGGGGCCGACTTCTTATTTAGCCTATTACAATTAGGGTTTGACCAATCCACAAAAGGGGATTTGGTCATTTACAATACCCGACATGGTCAATCCACAAAAGGAGATTGATCTAATCAATAATAAATATATTTTATCTTTATCCACAAAAGGGGATAAGAATATTCTTTGCACTTACACAATATTTTAACAAGTTTCAGGTGCACAAAATCAATAGTATATGGACTAGACAAAACCCTTTCTAGGGTACAAATGCTTCTCCCAAGCAACCTAGGGTTTCACCCAATCACCTCAACTAGATCAAATACACGACCCAGGTAAACTCCAGCTGAACTACAAACTCCTTCTGACTCGAGTGATCTCAACCATAACAAACTTTGATACCATGTTAAAATTTCTCAAAATTCAAAATTCAATGCAAAACATAAATTTCACCTTCAACCTAGAAAGTTTCTTGAATCTTATCCCTGTGACTTTTTCAGCCTTAGGGCTATTGTAAAACAAGGTACAAAACAGCAGCAGAAAAAGTACAATGTTTCACTTCCAAATAGCCCAAACTTCAAGACAATTCAAGGAGAAGAGATACGAAACCAAAGGAATAAGTTTCAGCCCTTTNTTGTGATATATATACGTGGACTGTTTCCGCATTATCACCGGAATCATCTACTCTATTGATCCATCTCACATCAATAACTCGACCTCTTCCACCTATAGGTGTTCTGAGACAATTTTCTCTCGCAGTGGATACCTCAATACCAAGCATGAAGGTAGGTTGGTAGGTTTTCATAGTTACTCATAATGCTTAAATTCTTTGGATGAATATTGAGTAAGAAGTCATGAGAAATTAAATTTAAAATGTTAGAAAAGAGTGTTAAAGAAAAGGATTTAAAGAAACTGTTAAGAAATGTCCATTGAGGAGAAATGTAAGAAATAAGAGGAGGATAATTAATAAGATAATGAAATATCATTATGGCTAGAGGAGGAAAATAAGATATTAAAAATTAGTAGTAGGGATAATAAAACATAAGATGATAAAAATATCCATAAGAGATGAAAAGTTGAATTTAATTTAACACTTTATAAAGGAAATAAAAGTTTGGAGAAAGAGGTTAAGTAAAAAGAAAACTTCCATACATTAAATAGTAAAGAAAATAATAAAAATATTTAGATTAAAAGGAAAAGAAAGGTCCAAAGGGAGATTGATGGAAGAGAAGAACAATCTAAGAAGGTTAGGAAAGAGCAAAAAGAATCAATTAAAATATAAACAGAAATTTTCATTGTTTTAATGGAGCTTCCAAGATTGGCTAAATTTGTAGCCATCTTCACTATTAAAATTATTACATGATGTTTTTTAATTTCCAATGCTACTCGAATTCAAAACAAATTAGATGTTTGGATTTGTGGGCAGTGTGAGATATATGAGATATAAAATTAATAAATAAAAACAAACAAGTATCTCCAACTTTCCTATCATCTCTATTTAATATCTTGTTCTATGAAAATGACTATGATTAATCCTTTGCTATTATTAGTTTATGAAAATGATAATAGTTTGTAATTTCCTTTGCTATTATTATTAAAAGACTTTTTAATATGAAAACATTTAAACTAAATATTGGATATTAATATAAAATTAATAAAAATAAATAAAGAGTTGTCTCCAACATTCCCATCACCTTCTTCAATATCTTATTTTGATGTTTAATATAAATTTAATGAACTTGATTTGTTTTGATAGGATAAATTTTGAATGGAAAATATTTAATATAAATTTAATGAACTTGATTTGTTTTGATAGGATGAAATTTTGAATGGAAAATATTTAATATAAATTTAATGAACTTGATTTGTTTTGATTTGTTTTGATAGGATGAAATTTTGAATGGAAAATATTTAATATAAATTTAATGAACTTGATTTGTTTTAATAGGATGAAATTTTAAATGGAAGTGTTGAGAATGTTTTAGCTTTTTATTTATTTTTACTAATTTTTTTTTGTTAATTGGTGTGGACCTTCTTGGCATCGGGATTAACCTTTAGCTTGAGAAACCATGATTCAGGGGCATCTAAGTCGTCAAAATCACACAGGGATTGCACCCGGCCTGAGGCACACCAACCCTTAACATGGTTGGATTTTTTGTCCCCGCAGGTTTCGAACCAATGACTTTTCAACACACAGTAGCTTAACAACACACTCCGTCACCAACTTTCCTACACCTCGGGGACTTTTTTACTAATTTTACATTAATATCAATATTTAATTTAAATGTTTTTTAAAGTTTGTGTACTAAATATTTTTAAAAGTCGCTCAATAATAATAGGAAAGGATAAACCATCATCATTTTCATAGAATAAGATATTGAATAGAAATGATGGAAAAGTTGAAAGTCTTGCAATAATAATAGCAAAGGACAAACCATGGTCATTTTCATAGAATAAGATATTGAATAGAAATGATGGAAAAGTTTAAAGTGGTGCAATAATAATAATAGTAAAGGATAAACCATGATAATTTTCATAGAATAAGATATTGAATAGAAATGATGGAAAAATTTAAAGTTTTGCAATAATAATAGCAAAGGACAAATCATGTTCATTTTCATAGAATAAGATATTGAATAGAAATGATGAAAAAGTTTAAAGTCATGCAATAATAATAGCAAAGGACAAACCGTGATCATTTTCATAGAATAAGATATTGAATAGAAATGATGAAAAAGTTTAAAGTAGTGCAATAATAATAGTAAAGGACAAATCATGATCATTTTCATAGAATAAGATATTGAATAGAAATGATGAAAAAGTTTAATGTTTTTTAAAATAGTTCAATAATAATAACAAAGGACAAACTATCATCATTTTCATAGAATAAGATATTGAATAGGAACTAGGAAAACCTGGTGAAGCCCCACTCCATAAAAAAAGAATGCCATTCACACTCCAAACTTGGAATGATTAGGTAAATGTGAAAAAATAAACAAGTCAATTGGTGCATTCATAAATGTAAAGAAGTTATGAACAATGAATCCTATTCATTGATTTGATAAAACGATTAAGAATATGCTAACATCTTTTATTGCTAGCCACCAAATTAAGTTTTTAAATTAAAAGATCATGAATTATTCACATTTTCAATAAACCTATTGACTTATTTAATTATTTATATTTATATTGGCTTAATACTTGACTTATTTATTTATATTTATATTGGCTTAATACTTGACTTATTTATTTATTTATATTGGCTTAATACCATCAAAATAAGAGGTAAAACATTCTAACCCTGAAGTAAGATTGTAAGATTTTAACCCTGGTCAGCCCAAGGGATCTTGTCCAATCGTGACTCCCCGAATGGATAAGGCACGTTCCCATCCCAACCGACCCGTACAAACTTTTCAATTGGGAGGGCACCACATTTGGAATTGGCCGACCTTGATCGAACAAGGACAAGGCTATAGTCATACTTTGTAGACACCCAACTACCATCTTCTGCGGACTTTTCGATGATTGGTATACACCCAACTACCATCTTTCTCTTAGGGAAGCGAGCTAGTGTCGACGGACCATTCACCACGAAAGTTTACATAATCTTTTGCCCACGTCGTAATTGTGTTAGAATTCCAATTTCAGTCGAATGTGGTAATTCAGTGTTTCAGAGCAATATTGTCGATTTTGCAACCCTAGCCTAGCTGTTGATTAAATTTCCATTTCATCTCCATCCAGACTCTTGCTTTTGTGTCTCACTGATCTAATTTCACTCCCATATTGATCAGAATCCTTGAGAAAGGCTGCCAGTTCCAAGATCATGAGAAACTTCGAAAGTGTAATTTATACTTTGCTAATTCCTGGAAGCACGCAACTATTTTATTTTATTTGATCCGTTTACTATTCATTAGCAGATTTCCTTCGGTTATATCAGAGTTGCGGTCATATACATGTAGTAATGCTTCGACTTCCGCTGNTATGTTCACTAAAACCACACACAATCTCCTTCTTGTTGTTGTAGGAAGCTCCTCTTGCTAATGAAAGTGTGAGGAATGAGTGAAGCAAGTGGTTTCTTATAGCAAATGAACGAGATTTAGGGTTTTGGTTTGCATCTAAAAGTTTTTTTTTTTAATTAGAACAAAAACACAGAAAATCATCTTAATTCTATTTGGAGAAGGCAAAAAAGGCCTTAACTAAAATTAACTGGAAGTTTGGGGGCCCCACGGCCCCCTTTATTTGCCTAATTTCCCTTTAAAAGTCGCGGAAACCCGGCCATACGAGCACGGTACGGCCCCGAAACGCCGTCGGCCGTATCGTACGGCGTTTCCCTTTCGAGAAATGTCATACGGTACGGCTGGCAGTGTTTCAGGGTCGTACCAGCCTCGGAAACGNCGGGGGGGGGGGGCGTTTCCTGCAACATAGGCTCCAAAGCGATGAAGCTATGCAAAGCAAGTCCACATCCCTCCATCACAAGCCTCCACAGATTCCAAAGATCCTCATAAGCAATGTACTCCACTGGGCCAGCTACCCCTACAAGAATATTGTCCAAGCCCTAGGCGTCCCCAAGCCATCTCCAATCCTCCAAACAGGATTCCAAGCTGCCACATACCAACTATGGCCAGATGCCCTCCTCCAAGCTACACAATGCTCCTCATCCCATGTAGGGCGTGTTATCCACCAGTTTGCACAAGCTGGATTTTCTGAAGAGCCGCCAAAGAATGAGCAATCAGTGCTCATATATGCAGAGTTCGGAGTTCAGCCGTCTTATGAAAGACCCCTTTTTTCCGCATTTCCACCATTGTAATAAATGTCCTAAGTATGAGATATTGTAAAAGGTTATTGGCCACCTAAGACCTAGTAGTGAGCACATACTTTGGAGTGTTTTTTCTACTTGTTAATTATTTTTTTTGCTTGCCTTAGTGAGCGATTAAATAATTTCTAAGTTTTTTCACTCAGAAGACTAACTCCAGAGCCGGAGTATCTGCTGGCGATCAGGTCTTGGCATGGAAAATCCAATGTCTAGTGTCTAAATGTATATGAGCTCATACTAGGACATATTGATTGAGTCATTTGGAAATTGCGGCTAGGTTTGATAGGTTTTTTTTTTTAAGTTTTCAGTGAATTAATTAAATTCCCGCAAAAATGGAATTTATTAATTCTGAGTCAATAAATTGTAAAAATATGGCATCAAACATTGTCAGATGCCATATTTTTAGTCGTTTTCTAGTCCAGAGTATCATGTAAACCCCTATTTCCCATCTTTCGAGACAAAAAAGTGATTATTATCACTAAAAAGTCAAAATTACTCGAAAATTACGGAAAAGGGGTAATTAAATTAATCTCCTAGATTTTAGGAGAACTAGGGAACATGTTTGAAACATGTTTTTCTCATGTCTCAAGTTGACTGGAGGCCTAAGGTGAGTTAGCTAAAGGTGAGGTTAACTTAATTGAGATGACATGGCCTTGGGGGAGATCCCAATGTGGGAACTCGACCCCACTTTCCTAGTTGGCGCAATCTACATGAGGGGCACGCATCCCAATGTCCTCACGTCATCCCTAACTCCCACTTCACTCCCCCCTCACTCCACTCCTACCTCACTTCACTCCCTATCCACTATTCCTCCACTCCAACTATCTCCCATCACTCCACATCTACTACACTCATCTCCCCTCATCTCCTGCGCATCTACCATTCACTAGTGTGCCACTCCCTCATTACCCACGCATTTCCTAAACCCTAATCCTAACCCTAGCGCATGTCTACTTAGGAATTGTCATCCCATTTGCTATTTAAACAGGGTCGACCTCTCCTCAACCTAGTTCGGTCTTGGGCAAGCATTTGTACTATTGTTGTAATCATTTTTGGAATAATAAAGACTTTGGAGCTATCTTTGGTGTGTAGACTCAAATGTGTGGATGCTTTGATCTAATGCAATTTTCTTCATGAGGTAACATGTATCCTATATTTCAGTTTTGTGATTAAGTTGTAAGGCTTTGAAGGTATGTTATCATACAGTAGGATAAGATCAATCTAGTTTGATTTATCTTGTTTCTTCTTTATCTCATAGACTTTTACATTGCATGCTTTGTTTTCGGTTAAACTAACATGCATGGTTGAGCTTTGTTGTGTAGGGAAGACCTTTAACAATTTTGTTNCTCACTCCACTCCTACCTCACTTCACTCCCTATCCACTATTCCTCCACTCCAACTATCTCCCATCACTCCACATCTACTACACTCATCTCCCCTCATCTCCTGCGCATCTACCATTCACTAGTGTGCCACTCCCTCATTACCCACGCATTTCCTAAACCCTAATCCTAACCCTAGCGCATGTCTACTTAGGAATTGTCATCCCATTTGCTATTTAAACAGGGTCGACCTCTCCTCAACCTAGTTCGGTCTTGGGCAAGCATTTGTACTATTGTTGTAATCATTTTTGGAATAATAAAGACTTTGGAGCTATCTTTGGTGTGTAGACTCAAATGTGTGGATGCTTTGATCTAATGCAATTTTCTTCATGAGGTAACATGTATCCTATATTTCAGTTTTGTGATTAAGTTGTAAGGCTTTGAAGGTATGTTATCATACAGTAGGATAAGATCAATCTAGTTTGATTTATCTTGTTTCTTCTTTATCTCATAGACTTTTACATTGCATGCTTTGTTTTCGGTTAAACTAACATGCATGGTTGAGCTTTGTTGTGTAGGGAAGACCTTTAACAATTTTGTTACAGGATTGAAGTATATAGTTGCAGATTCCTCAAGCTTGGAGGATTGACAGGCGGTTGTTTCAATCGTCATCGTCCAAGAGATTCAAAGATCGAGCTCCCTCTTTTTCACATCAAGAGAACCCCATAGCCCAAAAGTTCCAGGCTCAAGCGGAAACTCCGAAAATCGATAAACTTCTTTCCCCTATCTTTTTCTTTGATTGCATGTTGCTTAGAATAATTCTAAACTTCATTTTAAACATCTAAAGGCTGCATGCATTATTTTCTAGATCTAAGCTATAATTTGTCAATTTCAAAGAGTAGATCTAGGCAAGTTTTAAGCAATTTTTTTGGCCTTTTTCACCTAGAACCTAGATCAAAGTTATTGTTTGATTTTAACTTCATTATTAAGCTATTTAGAGGTCTTATGTTTGTTGTTTTAAAACAGAAAACAGAAGTCACTAAAAGGGCCTAGGTTAGGTTCGGTAAAAGTGTCTAAAATCCCAAAAAAAATAAGTTTTTTGCCTTAGAATTTTTGATAAAAAAATTTATTGTTTAATACTTATTTTCATCATTTTCTAACTTCATTTGTTTGTTAAAAAGTGTATCTATTTATTGTTAAAAAGTGTATCTATTTATCTTATGTGAGCAGTTACACTTATGCATCTTGTCTAACTTTCTTTTATGCTCTTAAATCTTGCAGATATTGTATCATTTGATTTATGAATGTTTTATGAGCAAAGTATTTTATGATGATGATAAATGCTAAGTGTTAAACGATCTAATTTTATTTCAAGCAATAAACTCCTAGATTAAGTGTATTTTCTTTCTTAGTTTAGAAAAGCCTTAGATTTATTTTGATAGGGACTACCCCCTTGGCTTCGCTAGGAGTTGGCCTAGACGGAGGAGTTGAGGATCAGGTGACAGCACCTTGATTCGAGACTTGCCCCCAAGAACACACAAAGTAGATTGAAGTTTTCTTCCACGTTAACCCAGGTGTGTCTTAGGACGGCAACAGGGCATCCTTCATGGGGCCCTAATGAAGGGCATCCATCAAACTATCAAGAGAACTACAACACCTAAGGGAAGAACACTAAGCCAGCAACCATCTGAGGTCAAGCATCTACTAACTATCTCAACTGTGCAAACCCATCAAGTGTTGATGTTTGGACAACATCGGAAGACATTCTTTTAGAATAATAATTAATAATATGATTATTGATTATTAAATATTAAATTTATATATAATAAACTAAATGATAATAATAATTTGTTATTGATTATTCAAGGGACGCATCCTTTCATGGATGGTCACCATATGTTCCCTATATATGGAACACTCATCATTGTAATAACATATCTATCATATCTCATGTAAGGAAAACAAACATAAAGGACTATCTCTCATGTGACAATCCATCTCGGACCATCGAGGTGCTAAACATACACCATGTACCCCAAATCACATGAAGCACCCCAAGAATGGTGTAATAACTTTCGGAGTAACGCTGAAATACACACACACACACACACACATATAGAGAGAGAGAGAGAGAGAGAGATTGTGTTTCCCCCTACATACTCGTTTGGAGGCAGTCATGTTCCTAGTCATTCCCGTTTCCAAAACTAGCACATGTTTCCACGTTTCATGCAACTTAGCTTGGCAGCTACCAAGTTCCAACAGTTAATATATGATGTAAATTTTACATGATTGGACATCTTATATATGTATCTTCTATTTATATTTGTGTGGCAATGTGATTATCTGATATTGTTTCAAGTTTATATTTTAATTCAGTTGAAAAAAATCAAATTTTATGCAATTTTTTTAAAGCTTGCCAGATTTTATTGAATTGGTTGTGAGTCAATGTTTTGGGACCCCTGCTGAGTTATTCCCGAGTCTGAATCCTCCAACACTGACTCCACCAGCCATAAACTCGGAGTGAACTGACGACCTAGGCAATGAAGACCAAGGAAATCAGTAAAAAGAGTGATAATTCACTGTTATGCTTACCAGTTGTTTCTGTTGTTGTTTATGAACCTAAATCAATATTATATTGAACAGTTTGATCAACTCTGTTATATTTTGGTTAATCTATGTCCCTCTTTCATTTTTAAGGGGGGGGGGGGCGGTACTGTTACTCCGGTTAATATAAAACCATTTTTACCAGGGAAAAAAAAGGTAAGAGAATGGGAGACTCTCTAGGAAAAATGATGCTTCAAAAGCCCAACTCCAACGAGACACGACAAACAGTCAAAGCAAAGGACAAACCAAACTGGCTCCTCAAAACAGGTATCATTCGAAGCAGACTTCAGACAATGCCTACAATGTTATTTCAGAATAAATAATAATTGATGATTAACTGAAAAATGAGTGTCCTATATGCTGCATACTTTCCTAATGGCTTGCCCTCTGAAAAGGGCTGCATAATACTTAATGAATAGAAAAGGCAGATTGGAGAATGATTACTTATAGATAAGAATGTACTCACTGACAAGTCTATGTTTAACAGGAAACTAAAATATTATTCTTTTGTTGTACCCATTTTACTGTCTTTCGGATGAGCCTTCGCAACTGCAAACTTCTCTATACATCATAAAGCTTATAATTGAAGGGAATGAAATGTAGCTCACTTACCATTCCTTCCTCTCTCCAAAATTCTGGGAGTGGTTTCCTCTGCATTATAAATTATAACAAAGTGTCATTAACAAATAAAGTTTCAAAGATACATCAGTTGCCTAGGAGTCATACTCGATTTCTAGTCAAGCACTTTTAAGCAGCTACTAATAGACATATTTAAAGCAAGGTTTCAAAGATAAGATATGCCTATTCATAACACAACTGTCAACCAAGAGAAAAAAAATGAATACCGTAGTTCTAAAATCAACATGGATATTTAACTGACCCAATTGGGACAGTAATCTTCACAAAGAAAAATGGCTTGCAAATATTGTTTCAAGTGAACCCTTTTCTTATAAAATGATAATATATTAAATTTGAAACTTGATTCAGCAAAAGTTATTTGGAAATATACATAAAATGAAGAACATATGCATAAAATAATTGTGATCTTTAAATTCTGGGAGTGGTTTCCTCTGCATTAAAATTGAAACAAAGTGTCATTAACAAATAAAGTTTTAAAGATACATCAGTTTCCTAGGATCCATACTTGATTTCTAGTAATGCTTTCTTATGCAGCTCCTGGTAGACATATTTTAAAGCAAGGTTTCATAAGATATGCCTATTCATAATATGACTGTCAACCAAGAGAAAAATGAATCCCATTGTAATAAAATCAACATGGATATTTAACTGACCCTTTTCGACAGTAATCTTCACAGAGAAAAATGGCTCTCAAATATTATTTCAAGTGAACTTTTTTTTTAAAGTGATAGTATATTAAACTTGAAACTTGATTCAACAAACCTACAATATGATCCATGCTGACCCATTACATTATTATCCCACGCAGGGGAGCAGAAATTCCAATTACAAAAAGAAGTGCTGGGGGCAAAAATTGTCTTGTAGAACCAGAAAGTCTTCAACTTTGTTGCACCATCAAGTACATAGCTTCATGGCACATGGAGTTGACCCCCTAGTTGAAATAGGTGGTCAACACAGCTAAAGATAGTTTGATTTCAAAGTGTTTAAATTCTAAATTTGGGCATCTTTGTTGATATTATTTACTTTTATAGGACAGCAAGTAATATCATCATGAAAAGGCTCTCTTTCTTTGTTTATTTAGGCTTCTTTTTGCTAACTTTAGTGTAGGTTTTGTTATCGCACAATCTATACTTGCCCAAGCCTAAAGGC
>SNQJ01S0059188.1:0-21101 GCA_010110895.2 Picea sitchensis | reverse complement strand
TAGGAGGAACTTTGGCCCTTGTAGAGGTTTTGGAACTAGATATAACTATAGAGCCAAATGTAATGTGCAATATCATAGGTTAAAACGTCTCCATGCAAGCTCGTTTAGTAAGAGTTGTCTTAGACCAACTAGTCGAACTACTTGTTGAATTAAATATATTTCTAATTATTTTTTAATAATTTAAAAATAAAATATATAAATAATTATAAATAATAATAATTATTAGTAATATAAATATTATTAATTACAACAATATTAATAATATTAATGTGATTAATATCCTTAATTAAAAAAAACAATAATTTTCAATAACATATATTCACAAAAAGTAGTTTTTATACAAAATTATATAAAATTGATTGAAAAAAAAAAAACTATTTCCAACTTTCTCATCCTCTATATTCAATGATTATAATTTTCCTTTGCTATTATTATTTAAACGAATTTTAAATATAAAAACATTTAAAACTAAATATATGATTAATATAAATAAATAAAAAACTATCTCCTACCTTCCCAACGCCTCCACTCAACATCTTATTCAATCAAAACAAATCAAGTCCATTAATTTTTTATAAGATAATATATTAAATGGAGGGAACAAATCAATTCAATCAAATTTTGATAAGATAAGATATTGAATGGAGATGTTTGGAATGTTAGAGATAGTTATTTATTTTAATTTTTATATTAGATAAGATATTGAATGGAGATGTTGGGATTGTTTNGATTTACAAAGTCTAATAATACCGCCAACTGTCCCGCCTACTAAGAGGAAACCGAGACAGCTGGCCTTAAGTTGCCATTTGTCTTCAAACAAGGAAAAATTTGTCAGGGTATTGTCCTACCCGAAGGAAACCAGGACGGACAGCCTGAATGCATTTAGTCCAGTGTCTAACAACCTCATTACAGACATATCTAATATCTACTGCTAGGAGAAAATGCAAATTAGAAACATTCATGTAACCTTTCGACCAGGCGAGTCGCCATCATCATCTTTCTTTCGCCATCCTGCTGGAATCATGTAGGCTTGCACGCAGGTAGGACACTGTAGTCGTGGGGACACTCTAGAGTGTGTTGCATACATCATGTCTAGGCGGTGGCCGATTTGAAAAGCTCTGAAGATCTGGTCATCCACCATACTGCGAGTTTCAAAGAGGAGTTGGAGATAACTCGTATCGTGGTAGGGAGGTTGGTCCTCCCAATCCTCCTGAACAATCGAGAAGGGATTTGGCCCTTGAGCATGGGTTCCCTCCGTGTTTGCTATGACTTTGCTAAGCTGACCTGCTGGCTGATTATACTGTTGAATTGCTGTCTCTGGGGGTGGTCCGCGTGTTGGGCTTGTCGTTTCTTCTCCTTTGCTTGACACTTCTTCCTGAATGTAGCAAGTGGTGAAGTACTCTGCCTATTCTTCTGCCTTACGCCTGTGAGAGGTTTTAGGATCTGAAAGCTTAATCTCATTTCCAAAAGCCGTGGGGGGATTCCAATTGTCCGGGACGGTGAAAAGTAGGTGTTCCGAACAGTTCTGGATGGATTCGTCCGGAGCTATCTCCTCCACATACGCCATGGGTGGCATTTTTTGTCTCTCGTGCTCCCTGGTTGCCCTGGTTGCCCGCACAGATGCAAGGGCCAATGCTCGATCAAATGTCTTCTGCCTCTTCCTTCAAGAGTCATAGGCATACCATGCCACGCCTCTACGAGGCTTCCTGCGTGCTTTCGGCATGTGGAGGAGCTGAGATAAGGCTGGGGTATCGACATAAAGATTGGCTCTGCTCCAGCACCCCGCAAATTGGATTTGCAAATACATCATTTTTCCATTCAAATGGCTAATAAGGGTGAGGCTAATTGTGACCGTGGCAACCATTAAACTGAGTGCTTAATGCTCTGGAGTGTCATTCCCTTCGCTTGCTTGAGGGGGCTCATCAACTGGACATGGCTGCATGGGCGCCCTCCCAACTTTAATGGTGAGAGGATGGGAGGTGGTGGCCATTATTTATGGCACTGTTCATCACATTGCCACTTGGCCTGCGTGTTTGACATGGCACCCCATCTGGGGGTTGGAGATCTTTGTTGGATAAAGCTTGGCACTGATTTGAGATGTTTGAGTTTTCAGATGTGCCTGCTTCCCAATAGAAGTGGTCTATCTCCTTAATTACTCCTTCATTTTCCAGGCAGTCTGCTACCTTGTTTGCATCTCTTTTTACGTGGGATGGTGTGATGCTGAGGTTGGTGCTAAGGAGGTTTTCGAAGTCCTCTTGCAGCCCTAAGAGTCACCAGCTAGGTGATATTTTCAGAGGTTGTGCTCCGTGCAGGATCTTGGTGATTAGTTGAAGGACGATTTGAGAGTCTCCCTCCAGGATTAGCTTGCGATGGTGTCTATCAATAGCTGTTTGGAGGCCTCGCAGGAGGCCTGTAAGCTATGCTACATTGTTTGTTGTTTCTTCCAAGTAGCCTGCTGCTAGACAGAGAGTAATCCCATTGGAATTTCGGAGTATGGCTCCATACCCTACTGGTCCCGAGTTGCCTTTGGAGGCTCCATCAAAGTTGATTTTAATGAAATCTGTTGGGGGAGGGGTCCAGGCGGTTGGGCTGCTGTGTTGGATTTTAGATATTTTTGACGTCAATTGATTGACCAGGTTGGGTTGCCAACTTTGGAGTATATGTTGCTCTTCTGGATTGCAGTTTGAGTCCTCTGTTTTCCAGGAGTTGCTCCTGACAGTTTCCTTGACCAGGGAGACTATTTTTTCCCATGTTACGTACGGAGTGGAGACTTGAGAATGAAAAATTCGTCAGTTTCGTTCTTTCCATATTTGACAAAGGGTGAATACGGGGAGAAGTTGCCAGATGTGATTCAAAAGAGGATTGTTGTAGGTGATCGAGTCCCAGTTTTCAATTGTGTCGTTAATGCTGTTTCTGTTTTGATTGGCTCTGCACATTGTTTGAGCTCCTTGGTCCCAAATTCTTTGACTGAAGGGGCAACTGTTGAAGAGATGCTCTTTGGTTTCCTCTTGCTGGTGGCATAAGATGCATATTGAGGGACCAATGAATCCTTTTTTCCTAAGGTTTTCCCAAGTTAGAAATATGTTGTGTGCGACTAGCCAGAGGAAGGTAGACACCTTGGGCCAGAGTGTAGTTTTCCAAACATTGTTCCAAAGGTTTTCCTTGCTCTGATTTTGGTGGTTGCCTTGTAGATAGTTTGCTTCCTTGACTGAGAAGTTTCCAGTTGTTGAATGACCCCATCGGAGAATGTACAGGCCTTCTTTGAAGGGGATTCTCTGCTGGCTAGCATAGTGTTTCCAGTATTGCAAGTTTAGGTTCCCCGGGGTCCCTAGATCCTGATTGGAGGTTTTCCAGAGACGCCATTTCATACCCTGTTCCTCTTGTTTCCAAAGGTATTTCACTTTGAGAAGAGCATCCTGACTTAGAGCTTGTCTTAGGGGGTTTAGATCTTCAAGGTTGCTGAGGGGTTTGAGTTGCTGCCAGGAATCCTACCAGAAGAGAGCGCTTTCTCCATTTCAGATTTCCCAAAAAGCATGGTTTTGTATAAGGTTTATGTTTTGCCAAGCGGTATTCCAAATGTTAGAGCCTTGCATTATGGTATTCTGTCTGATGAGTTGGTTGTCTGGAGTGAGGGGGGCGTACTTCTTCTTCCATATTTGTGCCCATACAGCTATTGGCATTTTTAACCATCTCCACCAGATTTTGGCTCCCATTACTTGGTTGAGTTTCCCAGGGTCGCTAAGCCTCAACCCTGATGAGCTTTTGGGTGTGCAGATTTTGTCCCACCCAACCAGTGCCCATTTCTTGTTGGGTTGATGGTCGTGCCAGAGGAAGTTTCTTTGGAAGTTTCAGATAGCTCTGATGACCTGCTTGGGGGCCACTAGTGCAGTGAAGAGGTAGGTGGGAAGGGTTTGGAGAACCGATCTGAGCAGGACTAGCCTGGCTGCAATGTTAAGCAGTCTGAAAGTCTAGCTGCTCAGCCTGTTGGAGATAGACAAAATAAGGCTATCCCAGGAGATAGATCTTGCTGCTACTCCTGTAAATGGACGGAAGGGAGCTCTTGGGTATTCCCAGGAGTCTGGAGATGTGTACCTAGACAACTATTAGAGTGTTGAAGAAGTAGAGTTTGGATTTGTCTAGGTTAAGGGTCATTCCAGATCCCTTTGAGAAGTCTGAAAGGATGGAGTTAAGCTTGTTGGCCTCTCTGGCTATAGGGGAGTTCAAGAGCACGGTGTCATCTACAAATTGACTATGTGAGGGTGTTAGTTGGATGTTGTGCAATGGTAGACCTTTGAGAGAGCCCTCTATGACTGCTGCTTTGATGTAGCATCCTAGACCTTCTGCCATGAGCACAAACAGGAAGGGCGAAAGAGGGTCGCCTTGTCTGATACCCTAGGATGGGGATAAGGGCTGGGAAGGAACTCCGTTAATAAGGATTGAGAAGAAAGTAGAGGAGGTGAGGTTGAAGATCTAGTTCACCCAGAACTGGTCAAAACCAAAGGAATCTAAGATGGCCTAGAGGTACTGCCAACTTGCTTTGTCAAATGATTTTGAGAGATCAAGTTTGATTAACATACCTGGAGTTTTTGTTGATTTGAGAGAGTGGATGACCTCTTGAGAAAGAATGATGTTGTCCATAATTTGTCTTCCCTCCATGTACCCTGCTTGTTCCTTGGGGATGATGAAGGCCAGGATGGGTTTAAGGCGATTTGGCATCACTTTTGTTATGATTTTGTAGATCACGTTGCATAGAGAAATAGGTCTGAACTGTTTGGGATTTGTAACTCGTTCCTCTTTTGGTATGCGGGTTAGGAAGATTGCATTGAGGGCCGAAAGGACTTGGCCTGAGGTGCACGATTCCTCAACCACCTCCCAAACCTTTGTTCTTACCAGATCCCAGCAGTGGTGGAAGAAGTCGGTGGTGAAGCCATCTGGACCTGGAGCCTTCCCTGGTGGCATGGCTTTTACAGCTTGATCTACTTCCTCCTGGGTGATAGGTCTCATGAGGGATGCATTTTGTTCAGGGGTCACCAAAGAGGGTATATGCCGAGTCACTCGTTTGGTGGCTTCCATTCTGTCCTCCTTTTCTTTCGTTAAGAGATCCCAGTAGTAATTATTGAGCTCTTCTTCTATTTGAGTGTGCTCTCAGATTGGATTGCCCTGGATGTCCTCTAGCTGAGTAATTCTGTTAATGTGCTTGCGGTGTATCATTGCTCTGTGGAAAAATTTTGTGTTTTTTTTCCCCTCCTTGAGCCATTAAACCCTTGAATTATGTCTCCACAATATTTCCTCTTGCCTTTTCCTCTCTTCCAGTTACATTTGAAGCTCCTGTTCCTCTTTCATTAGTTTAGCTATTCGAATTCCTGAGATGAAGGTTTTTTGAATCTCCATCAATTTGCTTTCTATATTCTGCATACTTTGGACTATATTGCCAAAGTTGTTCTTGTTCCAGAGTTTCAGCGATTGCTTGAAGTTTTTGAGGTGTTGCTAAAATCTATACATGTTTGTGCCATACTCTATTTCCGCTTGAGCCCACCAGGTCTTTGCAAGATGGTGAAAGTCCAGATGTGAGAGCCAAAATTTCTCAAACCGAAAGGGCTTGTATTTAGGAGTTTCCCCTGTTTCAAGGCTAAGGGCAATTGGCCAATGGTCCGACCCTACTTTTGGGAGAATGAGACTTTCCATGTGAGGGCCTTCTTCCATTAGCTCTTCTGTTACGAGGAAATGATCCAGCCTACAAGAAATATGCTGTTTCCCTGATCTACGATTAGACCAAGTGAAGGTGCCATTACTATTTTCAATGTCTACTAGATTTAACTGGTCTATTAGGGTTTTGACCTTACCGCTGTCTTGTTCCAGTCGCTTGCTCCCTCTTTTTTTTTCTTCGAGCGACAAGATCATGTTGAAATCGCCTCCTAAGATCCAATTGGAGGTGGTCAACAGGGTTTTGATGAAGATTAGCCATTCCAGGAAATTGTCTTTTTCTTGTTGACTTTGGGGTCCGTATACATTTGTTACAGTCTCGATCTGGTTTGAGCCTGTGATCTCAAAATGGGCCGTTATTGTGCCTATGGTGGAAAACGATCTGCTTAAAGAGACAGTACAGGGATTCCATAAAATGGCCAGACCTCCTGAGGCCCCTGTGGAGTCTGTTAGAATGAAGTCACATCCTCGCCAAATGCGTTGGAAGATGCTTTCTACTTCTATTCCTGTACATTTTGTTTCCTGTAACATTAGAATATCTGGGTTTTCTGTTTGGATGTAGTTTCAGAGGATCCTTTGTTTGGATCGACCATTGAGTCCTCTAATGTTCCAGGTAATGATCTTCATCATTAAGAGGGTGGGGTTGGGTGGAGGTATCCCTCCAAGAGCTTGTGGATCTACCCTAAGTTGATCATAAGGTGACCCACTTCCTTGATGAGTTGATGTACTGGTTTCCTCCCTCTTCTTTTGTTCTCTCATGACACTTTTTTTGAGCTTGAACCAGACTCTGCGGCTATGCCTAGACTAGCTGTGGATCCTGCTGAGGAGTCAAGAAAGACTTTGTGTACCTTTCAGAGTTTCTCTTCAGGAAGTGCCTACAGGTCCTTTTGGTTGAGGGCTTCCTCAAGTTTTTCTAGGTTGATGCCTGCCAGATCTCTATCATCCAGGTGCATTAGGATGTCTCCATCTGCATCCCCTTTCTCATTTGGGTGGAGTTCACGATTTGGATTAGGAGAAGAAGAGTTTTGGTTCTTACCTTTGGTCTGAAGCAACTCTTTGTGCGGATTTTGGATGGCTCCTTCTTCCGGTAGTTGGTTCAGCATCTCATAGGAGTTCTTGGTCAAGATCTATGGTTTAGGGTCTGGGTCCTTCTTCCTCGGAGGATTTTTCTTCTTGGTCATGATGGTGGTGAAGCCATCTTGCTGTGTGTTGTTGCCTGCTTTAGTAGCTTGCTTATTTAAGGGGAAATCTCTGAAGAGGTGACCATGTTCATGACATTTTCTGCAGCGGAATGGGATGTGTTCGTAATCCAGGGTTTGTTTCCAGTCTTCATCCTAGTATTCCAGCGTTACTGCTCCTGGTAGGGCTTTTGAGATATTCATGTAGACATAGATTTGGGCGTATGAGGTGTACTTTCTCTGTTTTGTGGCTTCTGAGGTTTTGACATATTGGCCCACTGTATTTCTGATTCCCATGAAGATTTTCTCTAGAAAGAACTCTTGTGGTAGGGAGTAGAGGCAGATCCAAACGAGGGCCATGGTGAATTCCTCCTTATCTAGGTTGAATCTCTCTGTCCAAAAATGTAGAAATAACCCTGTCGAGTTGTAGAAATATGGCCCGTTCTCAAAAATTCGATCTCTGTCTTCTAGGTTGTACAAAATGATTGTGAAAAAGCCCTTGGAGCTAAGTTAGATCTCATAGTCCCCTTTGGGATTCCACCAGTGCTTTATCCACCTGGTCAAGTCTCATTCTGATGGCCATAGGCCCAGAAATTTGCCAATAAGGGCATGCTCTCTCATAAATTGTGTGTGTTCCCCCACTCTTGTTGAGCTGATGATGTATATTGGTGGCTTATCCGTTTGTGGAATGCATTTTCCAGGCTCCCATCCACGAGGTGATTTTGGATGTGATGTGTCGGCTTCCACATCCATTTCCTTCCTGATCCCTTTCTCTCTGGTGAGGAGCTAGTCACGCATTTGCAGTGGCGGCTCAAATGTTGGGTGTTTTTCCTTGTTCCCGACCGATCGTTGGCCGTTACATTGTTGTACGAGGGGGGTTTCCCCCCCTCTGCTGAATGCATTCTAGCGTGTCAAGCAGAGGACAGTCTGCGACTATCCATGGCAGAGGGTTTGCTTCACTGTGGAATGATCCAGTCAAGCAGCGGGATGTTCCGGACTGCGCTAGGGTTTCAGACTACCCACGAGAATCGCCCCGCCCTCAATATTAAGATGTTGGGATTGTTAGAGATAGTTATTTATTTTAATTTTTATATTATTATATTTATATATATTATATTTTTTTAATTTTTATATTTATATTATTATATGTATTTAGTTTAAATGTTTTTATATTTAGAAGTTTTTTAATAATAATAAAGAATAAATTATCTTCATTTTTATAGACTAATAATAGTAAAGGACAAACTATTATAGTTTTCATAAAATAAGATATTGAATATAGATGATGGGAAAGTTGGAGATTTGTTTATTTATTTATATTAATTTTATATCAATTTTGTCTAAAAGGTGTTTTTTACATCATTTAAAGTTGGTTAGAATATAGTTCATACTACTCACAAATCTAAACACTTAATCTATTTTGAATTAGAAAAGCTTTGGAAACTAAAAAACATCCTAATAATTTTAATCGTGAAGATCTTTAGGTTACTAAAACTTTTTATATTGGTCTTTTCTTCCCTCACTCTCTCTTTAGACCTTTCTTTTCCTTTTAATCTAAATATTTCTATTTTTTTCTTTACTATTTACTATATGGGAGTCTTCTATTTTCTTAACCTCTTTCTCCAAACTTTTATTTCCTTTATAAAGTGTCCAATTAGATTAAACTTTCCCTCTTATTAATATTTTTATCATCTTATGTTTTATTATCCCTACTTCTAATTTTTAATATCTTATTTTCATCCTCTAGTCATAACCGTATTTCATTATATTATTAATTATCCTCCTAGTATTCCTTTCATTTCTCCTCAATGCTTATTTCATTATCTTAATAATTATCCTCCTTCTATTTATTTCCTTTCTCCTCAATGAAAATATTGTAATAGTTTCTTTAAATACTTTTCCTTAGACTCTTTTCTAACATATTAAGCGTCATTTTCCCCTCATGGTGGGTGATCAGTGTCCACTCCAAATGGTGGAAGTTTAAAAACTTCTTACACAATATTCATCCAAAGAATTTAAGCATCATGACTAATTATGAAAGCCTACACACTCACACCCACCTTCCTACCCTTATGAGCCATCAAAACTATGTTGATCTTGAAAGTTTGTAACATTCCGCTCTTACGCGCACCTGATGTGACTTTTTCTTTGAGGACACTTGCGTGCAAGTGATCTGGTTCATTATATGATTGATTGTTTCACTCATGGATTATGATGATGTTGTGGATATGATGATATGCATTTGATTATATTTGTATCGATAGGTGTTATTGATTGGTTTCTCTTGAGTGTGCAGGACTCGAGAATGATTGAGGATGCTAATGGCATCGATGGACCTTCTTGGACTTTGGATAGAGTCAGGGAGTGGACTATTTATGGTTTGAGCATTTTTGTTATTGCATATGTGACATATAATTGGTATATTATGATGTTGATTATGGATCATTGACATGTTTCGTTGATGAATGCAGCTTGACGATAGCTTGCTAATTATACTCACATTTGGAGTAAAGGGGCCATGCACGATTACTAGAGATATTGAGGGAGAGGTGTGGCAGCAACCCTGCCATGGACTACTAGCACTCCCGTTGTGGCTCGAATTGTAGGTTATCGATTACCTAGTTTGAGAGACCCATGATGATGTGAGGGATGACTGTGACAGTCACTCACAATGATTCTAAGGGGCGCATAATAAGGCAGAGTCCTTATTCCTTAGAGGACCTTAGTCTCCCACAAGGTCTCCTGACGAAGTTTTGAATCCAAGGGTTAGACGTCTACTGAAAACAGTCAAAAGGCGATTGACACCCTTGGAGCACGTTGTGTGTCTTGAAGGGCACATCGCATGAATGAAACATGGATACAGGCGAGTGGCACCCTTGGGTCACGTAATGCGTCTTGAAGCGCACATCACGCTTTATTTTAACACTGGTGAGTCAATGAACCTAGGTGCCTAGAAAAAAGTATCTTATTTGGACTTGGTCAACCTTAAAATAAATGTTGTATGAGTAAATTTTATTAATTATAAAATTTCCCTTTAAAAAAAATTCTAAGCCTAGTGAAATTAAAGCCTAGGTCTAAATAGGGTATGAGGTCTTAAAATTAATTAATCCATTAATAAATGGGGGGGGATAGAGAAAAATTAAATGTATAATTTAAAGGAGGATTAAATTATCTAAAAAGTTAATTGTTGTTTATGTGCAAAACTTGCTAAATTCGAACTTAGATAAAAAGAGGAAATTAAATGCAAAAGGAATGTGGAACATAGAAAGAAATCTAGACTAGAAAACTTTCCAAAAATGAACTCAATTAAACTTAAGAAGGGTGTCAGTCATTAAAGGAAATTGAGGGAATAAAGGGACCACAAGGAGCATTTTTAGGAGGGTGAGGGAAATTGGCAATTTAATTTAATTAATTAAATGAATTTATGGTGCAACTAAGGGATTGGGTGACAAGTATACAGGGGAGAATATTTCCTAATAAATTTTTAATAAAACTAATTTAATGTGCAAATGGAAAGGTCACTAAGAGGAACTCTATAAAAGAAATGGCAGGGAATGTAAATCGATTAGGAATGGTAGGCGTATTGTTACGCTGTCGATATTTTTCTTGACTGATTTTACTTGTGGGAGTTGGGATACCCAGCTCAATAGGGAGTGGTAGCTCAACCTTGCGAGGCGAACTGGGAGCTAGACTTTTCTCTGGTTGTGTGTGTGGCCCCTTTACGGTTCGGGGGGCTAAGGGGGAAGAAGAGTACCCCTAGCGTTGGTTGGGAGGTACTGGTGAGGTATTTACGGTTAGCAAGCAGGAGACAGGAGGGAGTGCAAGCGTGGAATATCGACGTCGGATTCCTCGCCTTGGTTATGGTAATCCTAAACTATATTGATTTCATTATGTTTCGAATTAAATGTTTTGGATTCTATTGCATATGCATTCTGAAATCTTATTCAGGGATTTAAATTTTGCGGAGAATTAATTTAATCGTGTAGATGTGGTGAATCTTTCTTGTATTCGTTCTCCATGAGAAATTCTCCCAGCCTTGCATTTTCTTCATGGTTTATTGTTATTTTTCTCTCCTTGGCAAACCCTCGCACTGAACTTTAAATGGATGGGTCATTGCCTAAGATATTTTGTCTTCTCCTTGACAGCCCAAGCTCTGAATTTTATTGGTTGTCTGTGCTGTTTTCCATCTTCACACCACGACTGGCCTGCCTTTATCTCCGTGCATCTTCTTCATTGATCCGACAAATTACCTCATACCACCCAACAATTTATTTATTTATTTATTATTTTTCTCTCAACGTTTTTGAAGAGGGACACCACCTCTTCTTTTATTTCTTTCCCAGGAATCCTTTAATGAAGTTCTCTGCCTTATGATGGATGTTGTTCAACTTGTAAATCTAAATCTTATCTCCGCGTCGTTGGATTTTATTTTTACACACCCTTTACCCCATCCCTCATCATTGGACCTGGAGGTTCTTGTGTTTTATTTCTCACGCTTTCACTCATCATGAAATTCAGATTTCCTAGCATGGGAGTAGAGAGATCTAGAGTTTTACTTAAAACCGTTCATACATAACCATTGATGTTCGCCTCACAATTGTACCACAGCTTCTGGAAAATTTTCCCTTGCGATTAACCTCTACATTGACTTTCCACACCTCAATGCTTTACCTCTTCTTATCTTAGTAAAATGCGGCCTCAGCCTTTGCATGGAACATGCATGCTCCTTCTACAAATTTGGGCATTTACCAACGATTTTGGGTAATTCCTTTAACTCTGCAACTCGTATCTTTACCAACGAATTTGGGTATTTACTTTAACTCTTCAACTCATATCATTACCAATGATTTTGGGTAATTCCTTTAACTTTGCAACTCGTATCTTTACCAACGATTTTGGGTAATTCCTTTAACTCTGCAACTCGTATCTTTACCAACGATTTTGGGTAATTCCTTTAACTCTGCAACTCGTATATTTACCAATGATTTTGGGTATTTCCTTTAACACTTCAACTCATATCATTACCAGCGATTTTGGGTAATTCCTTTAACTCTGCAACTCGTATCCTTACCAACAACTTTGGGTAATTCCTTTAACTCTACAACTCGTATCTTTACTAGTGATTTTGGGTAATTCCTTTAACTCTGCAACTCGTATCTTTACCAGTGATTTTAGGTAATTGCTTTAACTCTGCAACTCGTATCTTTACCAGCAAATTTGGGTATTTCCTTTAACTCTTCTACTCATATCATTACCAGGGATTTTGGGTAATTCCTTTACTCTGCAACTCGTATCTTTACCAACGATTTTGGGTAATTCCTTTAACTTTGCAACTCGTATTTTTACCATCGATTTTGGGTATTTCCTATAACTCTTCATCTCATTTCCTTTACCTGTGATTTGGGTATTTTAACTCTGCGTGTGGGGAGGAAACTAGCAGCGGTCCACCCCCTTGTCTCTACGTTTTCGGACCCAAACTCTGCTTGGAGAGTCTGGCCTTCTTTATTTCGAGGAATTCTTTTCTTGTGCTCAGCGTTTTTTTTTTCAAAAGTGTACCCAACGAATTTTACTCTTCTGCCTCAACGGATTTGGTGGGCTTTGCAGGCGGGTGCCTCAACGAATTTTGTGGGTGTTGCAGGCATGTGCTTCAATGAGTTTTGTGGTCCTTAAGCAACGCTTGTTCCCCTCTCCACTGCTCAGACTTGGCCTCTATCATTTTATTCTCTGTGTAATTAACCTTACACCAGTGTTAACCTTGGTAATGTTATCTTTGGGCCAGATGGCATTTAGTTGCATTTCTCTGATTGTTGCTCCCTAGATTTTATGATGAAGATATGTTAAGAGTTAAATTGTTCATTACTCTCCTTCTAAATTTCAGAAAAAACTTTTACTCATGTAGGGTTGTGTTTGATTGTTAAGTTGGGGTCTCTCTCTCTCTATCTGACCCTTCAAACAATTACCTTCTAGTCATATTCGTAAGGAACTTTGCTGAAAATTATTTTATTTCCTTGTCAATAAATGTTTCAAGGGTTGTCGAAATGGATTAATTTAGTGTGTTTAGGTTAAATGTCAATGGCTTCCCTCATATGGTTTATACATTGTTGCATGTGAGTCAGTTCTTCAAAAGAAACCTTGAACGATTTACTTAAACCTCTTTGCACAACTAAGTTTGTTTAGGGTATAAGCTATGAATGATTGATCTAGGTATAGATCTCGTGTGCACGATGAATTGTAATGGAAGGATGGTTATAAACATTACACTTCTCGTACGAAATATTTCTTATTATAATATAAGCTGGATTAATTATAGTTTTCTAGTGAGCCTTCATTATGGTTGTTGCTTGATTGGATCGATTTGGTCTTTATGTTGTCCTTAATTATTATCGAAGTATGACTGATTCGTTGATTGGTTTTCCTTGCGCTTGGTAGAGCATTTGGAAGTTACATTCGCTACTTGAATTTGAGGCTGATCACTATCCTTGCGTTGATGATGGCGGATGTATTAATCATTGTTAATTATGGTTCTATACTTGTTAATATTTGTGAATGTATTATTCATTGATATTGGTGGATGTATTAATAATTGTTAATTGTGGATGTATTAATCATCGTTAATTGTGGATGTATTAATTGTGGAAACTTGTGGATGTATTTTTTTTATAGAAATTAGTTAGAATGATTGCACGTAGCGATTTAGCGGATGCGTAATCAATGTAATTTGTGAACTTGTTGTGCCATGATCAAAAGTTTAGGTTGCTCTAGCGAAACTTTAATAATTCCTAAATGATTAAAGTGTTAGATAGAATGTGCGCACTAGTTAACGATTCGCTTTTGCAATTAATTGGTTAAATGGCTCATGCACCATGAAATAAATGAGAATGAATGGTTGATTTAATAATCATTCTACCTGCACCTCTAGCTATGCTAATTTATGTATGCTTCCGAATTTGTATGCTCCCGACGATCGATATCACCTATAGTTGTATGTTTAGTTATGTATTTTCCTAGTCATTTATATTCTTATTGGAGTAGATGTTTGTAATTTGCTTCAAGCTTTATGAGGTGCTTTTGTGTTTTTGTGCCGTGTAAAAATTCTTTCATTATGACATCATCGAGATGTGTCGTTGTGACTTCAACGTTGACGTTATTGTCACAATGCTTTAAAATGTTTTTTTGCCTGTTGTAAGTCATTTTTGTTGTCGTAACGATGGGGTCGTTACATATGGTATCAAAGCGGGTTCAACCCTGCGACTGTGGATATCCATGCCTTCCACTGAATTATACACTTGAATTATTAACTTAGCACTAATTAAAACTTTAATATGTCCATGAGTTACTCACAATTAGAGGATGCCATGAAGGTTGCCGCGAAGGTTCACGACGTGGTGCCAGGGGAGGAGGCACAACACATCCAGTAACACCCATGCCAGAGGGGTCCAACCCCCAAGGAGAAGAACACGTATTGAGCATGAGAAGATTGTCGCACAGGTTGCATTGGGTCTGACAAGATCCTTCGAGGGAAATGTCAAAGGCCTTGACTAACCGTCTGTGTTGAGATAAGGCCAGGGTGCTTGTACCCCTGAAGGTCCACAACGTGCCCCAGCCAGTACTGGTCACATTCTCAGAAGACTCTAGAAGATTAAAATCTCGAGTTAATGAGTTCCACAAACAACTTGGGCACCGAGGCATGGCCGGAGATCAAGGCGATGTGCTTCGCAGTTATGACCTCCAGCACGAAGGTCTGCATAGGCGGTCTTCAGCTAAATAGGACCACTCTTCTATGGGGAAGACACTCCTACCTTAGCTAAACATGGTCATCGAAGCCGTGTTTGGGGAACGGTTCGAGGAATGGTTCCGAGAAAAGTACTTGTCAGGGGAGTTCGTTGAGCGCCAACTCGATGAGTTCAACACCTTACGATAGGGTGGTAATATGGTGCCAGATTATGAGACCATATTTAGGGAGATACTTCGGTATGCCCTGCATATGAACGCAAAGAATTTGAAGATCAAAAATTTCGTGATCGGACTTAACTCCAAATTTCATGTGAAGGTAAGGATCTAAATGCCTCGGACATTGCACGGTGCAGTCTAGTAGGCCTCATAGCTAAGAAGGATTGACCATGGGAGTCAGGGCATGACTCCTACACGACTGTCTAGATAGACGAAATCTGCTTCACAGTAGCATCGCCCAAAGTGGCAATAGTTTAGTTTGGTTTAGCAGAACGAACGAGGAGCTTAGGCTGGTAGGCCAACAACTTCTACTTCGGGGACTAGGAGAATGGACCGAAGACAGGATGTTGGGAATGTGGAGAGCCAAATTACCAGCATAATAGCCTGGTTGAGAGGGCCAGAGTAGTTGATTCAGTCAAACACACTGTAGTAGGAGATTTGGGCAAGGCCCATCTAGTTCACGCACAGTGAATAACCTCCAGGCCAAGCACCAGTCCACTATGCTCGAGGCATCAGGTACCCTCGCCAACCAAACTCTTAGTATTTGTTAGATCTCGGTGCTATAGAGAACTCTATTCCTAGTACCGCGTTGAATGGATTCAGGTAAAGGCATTCAATAGGACAAGCTTAGATTCATCGGTATGGCTTCGGGTGTAGATTAGATGGTTGGAGGAAGGGGTATGAACTTTCACTTTAACTTGGGGAATAGTGTAAGATATTGACGATATGGTTAGTATGGATTGGTTGGAAAATGCATGAGGCAATACTCAATGGTAATATGAAACGACTGGGTTGGGTCTATAATGAGGGACAAACACTAGGATGAAAGGAATAAAACAGGGAGTATTCGTGAGGTTCATTTCTTCCCTACAACTATAGAAGAGCATGTGCAAGGGATGAAAGCTATGATATCCTTGCGTTGAACGAAAAGGGCATGGCAGAAGGCCTAGAAATCCGTCTGGTAGTACGAGGGTTGCATATGTCTTCCCAAAGGAGTTACCATGGTTGTTGCCTAAGAGGGAATTGGAATTTACCATCGACCTAAGACCGGGAACTAAACCGATAGAAAGAATGCCTTATCGGATGTCAACCTGTGAGTTACAGGAGTTGAAAATGTAACTGAAGGAGTTGTTGGACCTAGGACTTATACATCGAAGTGTGTCACCGTGGGGTGTGACTGTTATTTTCATATGGAAGAAGGATGGGTTGTGGAGACTCTGCATTGACTACCATCAATTGAACATGGAAACGATCATGAACCAATGTCTGTTTCCAAGGATAGATGATATGTTTGATCAGATGAAGGGGGAGACGATGTTTTCAAAGTTCGACTCGAGATCAGGATACCACCAATTATAGATCAAGGAGGAAGACATTCCTAAGACCACATTTAGGATGAGGTTGGGACACTACGAGTTACCGTGTGACTGACAAATGCCCCTGGGGTCTTCATGAGCTTGATGAACAAGGTGTTCCGTGAACAATTGGACAAGTTTTTTCAAGTACTCATTGACGATATTTGGATATAATCTCGGACGAGGGAAACTGAGACGAACGTTTTCGTATGGTAATACAGTATCAATGAGAAAACAAATTTGTTTTGGGAAACTTTCGAAATCATATTTTTGGGGCATGTCATCTCCGATGAAGGTATCGTTGTGGATCCAGTGAAGGTAGAGGCTATTATGGAGTGGCATGCGCTGATGAATGTCCTAGAAGTGCGTGGCTTCATGGGTTTATCAGGATATTATCGACAGTTCGTCGAGGGTTCTTCGAAGATAGAAAAACCGATTACAAAATTGTAGAAGAAGAACAAGAAGTTTGTGTAGACCGAGAAATGCATGGAAGAATTTTGAAGGCTCAAGGAGTTGTTAACGACAACACCGATACTAAAATTTCCTAACTTAGACAAGGAATTCTTGGTGTGCACTGATGCCTCCAAGGAAGGCTTAGGCGAAGTCTTGATGTAAGATGGTGGAGTGATCTCTTTCACCTCAAGGAAGTTAAGAAGGCATGAGGAGAACTATGCTATGCACGATTTAGAGTTATTAGCAATTTTGTATGCCCTGAGAGTGTGGAGACACTACCTGATTGGGCGAAAATTCAAACAAAAAAATAAATCGTTGTGGTTTACTGCACCTTTTTACGCAAAATGACTTGAATGCACGACAAAGGCGTTGGTCAGAACTACTTATCGAGTACGATTTTGAGATTTCCTACTTAAAAGGAACATTGAACATAGAGGCAGGCATGTTGAGTCGGAGACCACACATATTTTCAATGATACCTCTTCAAGCAAATCTACGTGAAGAGATTCTAACTACAATGCGACACTGACTGGTATAAAGAGGGTAAGGAATTTTTCAGGAAAGACACCATGTTCATACCAAAATTGAGAGATACTGTGGACAGCGACAAATCTTTGAGATATAATAACTGGAGTTACTTACAACCCAACGACGAACTGAGAAGTTTTGATCTTATGCGAAGCTCATAGAGAAGTGTACATGGCTAATCTTGATGTCATGAAGATGAGGGCATACCTTAATCCATCATTTTTTTGGTAGGGATGAAGGCAGACATAGTTATCTACATGGCGAGGTGTCAAGGACATCATCAAGTGAAGGTCGAACGTAGATATCCGACAGGATTACTACAACCACACACTTTTCCAGGCTTGAAATGGGAGGTCATTTCTATGGACTTTATGGTTGGATTGTTGTTAACTGCAAGGAGGAATGAATCGTTTTTCATGATAGTTGACACTCTGACGAATATTTCACATTTGTCCCTGTGTGTATGACACATCAGGCACCAAGTATAGCTAGACTTTATATTAGTAAGATTTTTAGACTACCTGACGTACCTAAAGAATCATAACTGATAATGGAATCGATGTTTGCAAGACAATTTCTGACAAGTTTCCAAGGAGGCCTTGGGAACACCACTGAAATTTAGTAGAACATGTCACTGAGATATACAAGTTGACCAAAGGAACGAACCAAATTGGAAGGTTGTGTTGCGCATGTGTGTGTTGGACCAACATAAACGTTGGGGATAGTTCTTGTCATTGGCCGAGTGTGCGTACAAAAACAACCATGAAGGTACCATTAAGATGGCACCGATGAATTTCTCTAAGGGAGACCGTGTCAGACGCCTTTGAGTTGGGATCGACTCGAGGATGGGGTCCTGGTAGGACCATAAGCAATCCAAGAATTGGAAGAACACATACAAACGATAAGAAAAAAGGGTGGAAGAAGCGAAAGATGAACATAAGGGTTTTGTCGATGCACATCGCATGAGCATAATTATGAAGGGACTAGTGGCTATTCTTGCCTCATTCTTTGAGGCGTATGCACAATGTTTATATTGTATCTGTGTGAGACTTTAGGTCAGTGATCCTATGCGTGTGATTGACTTTAGTTCTTGTCAGATGTTGGGCGAGGGTGTGCTCACGGCGGTGCCAATCCACATTTTGGACCATTGAGGAACATAGCAAGTCAACATAAGTCAACCAATATGAACATCACAACACACACACACACTCACACACAAACCTCTATGTGTGACACATTGACATAGTATTGAATACAACCTCAAAATGTCACAATGCGATATAGTATTATAGTCACCCATAATATTGAAATGTGATATTTTGTTGAAGTCAATCTCTTAATGTTGTGATGTACATTATTTTGAACTAAAATTGTTCATGTAATAATTTAGCATAAAATTGAAGTCAACCTATTAACATTCCAATGTGAGATTATATTGAAGTTAACCATAACATCATATTTGTCATAATATTGAAGTCAACCTCTTCATGTCGCAACGTGATTGAATATTAAAGTTTACTTCTTCAACCATTTCCGATCATATTGAAACTAGAGAAAATCTGAGTCTAAATTTGCATATTTTTTTCCAAAAACTGATTTGCCAATTTACATTTTTTCTAAAATGATTCACCCAAATTCTATAAGATTAAAGTATTTTACTTGATAAATCACCAAATTCTTTTTAGAAACAATATACAATCCTTATAAATTTGAATATTTTTACAAAAATATCAGCAAAAAGTTTATGGTTGGAATTTTAAGAATTAAAGATTTTCCAAGGTTTCTACATTCGGGGATAAATATGGATCCTTAAAATTTTCCCTGAGTGAAACATGGTAAATGATAATCAACCACAATCACCATTGGTCAACCATAGTCGAGCATAGTGAACCATAGTCCAACATGGTCAAACATAACCAATCATTGTTAACCATAGTCAACCATATCCAACCATGGTCAACCACATTAAACCATGCTCAAACATGGTCAACCATAATCAAGCATGGCTAAGAAAAGTCAACCATAATCAACCTTGGGTAACAAAAATCAATCATAGTCAACAAAATTCAACCATATTCAAACATGGTTAACCATATCCAATGATAGTCAACCATGATCGATAACAATCTACCATAGTCATGCATTATTAATCATAGTTAAAAATAGTAAAACATGGTCAACGTAATCAACCAAAGTAAAAAATAGTTAAACACATTCAATGAAATTCAATATATAAAACATGTCTAATGACCCAAATGCCCATTGGAGTTAATAATGGTCTTCAAACATGCTTAAACATAGTTAACCATGCTCAATTGCTCATAGTTAAGTATTGTTAACCAGAGTCAACTATAGTCACCCTTATTCAATTGTAGTCAACCATATCTAAAGATGGCCAACCATGGATTATGATGGTCAAACATAATCAGCCATGGTCAAACCATCATTAACCATGGTTAGTGATGGTTAAAAATGGTCAACCATGATCAAACATTATAAACCATTGTAAACCATCACCAAACGTGGTCAACTATGGCCACCCATCATCAAACATGGTCAAACATGTCCAATCATGGTCAACAATGATCAACTATGTCAAACCATGGTCAAACATTGTGAACCACAGCTAGCCATAACTTCTACAATAGCCAAGCAAAGTCGACCATAATTAACCATATGTAATCAAATTCAACCATAATCAATACAAATCAATATAGTCAATATACTCAACCATGGTAAATCATAATCAAATATGATCAAACATGGTCAGCCATACTAATATCAATATTTACATTTTAATAACATTAGTTATCATAATAATATATTATAAGTAATATAATCCTCAAGGGTTAGCTCAAGTAGTCTTGAGCTAGATGTGAGATCTCTCCCCCAGTGAGTGATCAGTTGGGGAGGTCACGGGTTTGACTCTCTTGATCCCCTTGGGTTTAGGATCTGTAATCCAAGCCCATGATTTACCGTGTTTACCATCATTGAAGATGGGCAGAGTGTCTATATATTAAACAAAAATTAATATTAAGGTCCAATAGATCAATTCGGTCTCAGTGGGCATTAATCATCATCATCATCATATATTTTATTTTTAAATGGTTAAGTTTCTATCTTCACCATTAAAATTATTATGATGTTTTTTAGTTTCCAATACTTCTCTAATTCAAAACAAATTAGGTGTTTGGATTTGTGGGTAGTGTAAACTATATACTCTTTAATAAAATATTTAAATGGTCTATTGGTTTGACTTATATATGATTTTCCGAAAAAACATATATATTCACAAAAGCACCTTTTACACCAAATTGATATAAAATTAATAAAAATGAATAAACAACTATCTCCAACTTCCCCATCATCTCTATTCAATATCTTATTTTATAAAAATGACAATGGTTTGTCCTTTGCTATTATTATTCTATGAAAATTATGGTGGATTGTCCTTTTCTATTATTATTGAACCACTTCTAAATATGAATACATTTAAACTAAATATGTATATTAATATAATATTAATATAAAATTAATAAAAATAAAGAAAAAACTATTTTCAACACCCCACTCAATATATTATCCTATCAAAATTTAATGGACTTGATTTGTTTTGATAGGATAAGATGTTAAATGGAAGTGGTGGAAAAGTTTGGAGATAGCTTTTTATTTATTTTTATTTATTTTATATTAATATCAATATTTAGTTTAAATATTTTTATATTTAAAAATTATTCAATAATAATACTAATAACAATAATGGACAAACCATCATCATTTTTATAGAATAAGATATTATTTAAAAACAGTTCAATAACAATAATAAATTACAAATCACCATTTTCATAGAATAAGATATTGAATAATAATAATAGCAAAAGGCAAGCCATCATCATTTTCATAGAATAAGATATTGAATAATAACAATAGCAAA
>SNQJ01S0059187.1:38144-77089 GCA_010110895.2 Picea sitchensis | reverse complement strand
GAGCGGAAATTCCAATTACAACAAAATGCTGAAGGTCAAAACTGCCTTGTAGAACCAACAAGTCTTCAACTTGGTAGCACCATTAGGTGCATATCTTCATGTTACATGGAGTTGGCCCCCTAGTTGAATAGGTGGTCAACAGTATTTACTATTTAAGTTTTTTAATTTTATCATTTATGTGAGGTAGGTTTTTATTATTTGATTTTTTAATAAAATTGTTTTTTTTTTTATATAATTTTTGTTTTGTTTTGTTTGTTTGTTTTTTTAATTTTAAATATTATTAGCCAAAAATTTAAGGGGGATGCCCAAGAGTCCCCCTTTGCAGGGGGTGCGTCAAGAAGCACACATTTTCGAGGGGGGACGCCCAGAAGCACCCCTTTTGAGGAAACACGCCCCCCACATTGGGGAAACACACCCCCATGCGTCTCCCCGAGTTTCCCCAAAAGGGGGACGTGGGGAAACATTTCCCCAGGAGCACCCCCGTCCCAGGTGCGTGGGAAACGTGGGGGGCGTGCACCCCACCCTCGAGGACGCGTCCTCGTGGAACACTGGTTGAAACTTGGTCCACGGGTTTAGGGGGTCTCATTATCTTTCTTTTGAGTACAAATACCCCTATCAAAAATCCGGGGACCTAAGTTTTACATTAATTACCCAGAATTAATTAATTAATTAATTAATTCCCAACTTAAAAAAAAACCTAGCTAGACTTGACGGAAATCCGCGAAATTTTGCGTGCTGTCTTACATGGTCATTTACAACATTCCTAAACACTAGCTACCTAGGAATGAATTTATTAGAATGCCTTTCACCACTTTAGAGGATTTATTGGGTGGGAGTGAAAAACTCAAGGGAGATTAACCTGGTTGGTTAGGCCACATTAACCTCCTAAGGATAAAAAGCATTCAGTGAAAGGAGCTCTCCTAATGAAGAAACCCTAAGGCAACTGACCTAACATGATCCATGTAGATCTATTACATTATAAACCCGCGCAGGGGTGCGGAAATCCCGCTTACAAAACTCTGTGCTGGAGCAAAAACTGCCCTGTAGAACCAAATAGTCTTCAACATGTTTGCATCTATTGATGCATATCTTCATGGTACATGGAGTTGACCCCCTAGTTGAAGAGGCGGTCAACAAGGGTTTGAGGGTTGAGTGAGGAAAGGGAGAAAACATTTTTTCCTATGGTCAAACATTAAGTTAGACACCAAGGAGGGCGAATTTAGGGTTTAGGTGGTTTTTTTCACTTAAACTTTTTAATTCCCACATGTCAATTAGCTAGGGAACACCACTTTAAGTTGTTGGCTAAGAAAGGGGGGTTCTTTTAAGAGGAAAATTATTTTTCCAACTTAGGAAACCTTTCCCACTCTCTCTAATGACTTTTTGCTCATTTTACAATTTTTGGCTTTTTTAATTTAGCCAATTATTTGTTGATTTCAACTTTATTGCACCATTAGGTACATAGCTTCATGGTACATAGAGTTGACCCCCTAGTTGAAATAGGTGATCAACACATCTATTTAGTTAATTCAAAGTATTTTGATTTGATATCTAGATCTACTCACTTCCTATTGTTTCTTGTAGCTTGGTATTGAAGTTTGGCAAGATTATCTAGGGTTTAAAGAGAAGATTTCAGATTTGGAAATCTTACTTTTTGACCCACATTTACCCTCTAAATATTTTTGTTTCTTATTGTTGTTCATTTCCATAATATTTTGGTATTCTAACATGCTAGGATAGGTCATTTATATGCTTATAACTTGTTGAAATTTACACAAAAAATTTATGGTTTTCATAACAGAAATTTTCACAAGTTTTTTGTCACTTTTGCAGTTTTTCCAGCAAGCTTTTGCTTGTTGGTTTTTGCAGGTTGGTGACACAAAGGAGGTTCTACAACCCATTTTAAGCACCTACAAGTCAAAGAACAACCTCCTAAGTTGGGGTAACATATTCCCAACACTTCTCCTTCTTTTCTCCATTGTAAGCAAGCCCCAAGAGAGTCTCTAGGGCTTGCATTTCTCTAAAAGTTTTAAATTTCTGCAATTTTTATTTCTTAGTTTGCCTACACCTAGCATAGTGTTTGGCCAAGCCAACCATGCTATATCGTATGGCTAGATTTTAGCTTTTCATTTCATCTTTGTATTTATTTTATAGTTTGCCCCAGTTGTCCTTAAGACAAGGTTGTGTGGCTAGGATTAGTTTCATTTCCAAGTCATTTATTTTTCACCCACTTGGGCACAAAACCGGTAGGCTTTGTCCTCCACCTTGTGCACTTGTTGTGGTTGCAAGTAGGTTAGATTTGCTTTCAAGTTATTTAATCTTCCTAGTTGTTTTCCTACACCTAGCATAGTGTTTGGCCAAGCCAACCATACCAAATCGTAGGGCTAGGTAAATAATTGATGCTATCTTGCTTCTATTGCTTATGTTCATTGATTATCTTTAGATCCTAGAAGCTTATCATCTTTATTTGTTTAAGCCCATGGAGGCATAGTAATTTACTTGTGTATTATTTTCAAGCATTCCATTTCCTTTCAGGTATTTACTTTGCTTTCAAGTTCAAGCATTTTCATTTCCTTTCAAGCAATCTATTCTTTACTTTCAAGTTATTGCAAATCACTTTACTTTCAAGTACTTTTACTTTCTTGCAATTTACTCTTGTCAAGCACTCTTTATTTCAAGCACTCAACTTAACTTAATTAATCTTTAAGGTTCAATTAATCTTAGATCCTTAGGGGCTTCAATTAAACAAGTTTAATTAGAACACCTATCACTGTCTAAACTTTGCCATCAAAAAGGGATCTTGTGGAGGCGGCAGGGGGTGCTAGATCAGGGATGGTCTCACGACACTAGGTGTCCCCCTTGTTGAGCACCCTTGTTTCTCGGATTGACTTGTGGAGCTAGGGTAAGGCCTCGTTTTCCTTACTTATTGAGCACCCAACAGTCTTTTTGGTATAAGCGGGGAGAGTTTTAAGGAAGTCACATAGTTTAGGATTCACACTTCACTTAATGAACTTTAATCATAAAATTTGTCCACAATTAACCATGGCTTAACTTCAGAATCTATTTTTGGGTTCATGCTCTCTAATTTATGCAAGCATTTCAATTTCAAGTTACTTTCCAAGCATTTTTATTGAGCACTTGTGGATGATTAAACTAGTAAGCTAAAAGTTGCACATCTTTTTCCTGTGGAGGCTTTATTTCATGCTTTATCTTTGTCCATTTGAAGTTGCGCACGAGACCTTGGAGGCTCTTTTCATTGGTCTTTCATCTATCTTTAAGTTGTGTATTGGAGCCATTGAATAACCCCTTGCAGTTGTGCATCTTGTGGAGGCACTTCATTGTTTGGGTTTGTTGAATTGTTGTGTTGTGGTGAATGTTATCTTGAGTGATCTTTTCCTTCCCTGCATAATCAAATCAAGTTAATTCATTGTTGCTTCAAGTCAGATCTAGTTAGTGCTTGTCTCTTTCTTTGTCAATAGTTGTATATTGTTATATCTTTTAGTCATTCTTTGCCTTCTAACTTGTATAGATAGTTGCTTTATTCTTTGTATATAATTGTAAGTTTTGTAAAGTTACTCTTTCTAATCCCTCTTTGTAACTTTAATTGACCCCTTTGCCCAACCTTAGGCACTAGTCTTAGTTGTCTTAGGGAAAGGCTTGACTTTGCATTTAAAGTTTTGCACTTGCATTGTTTGCCTCTCATATAGGCTAGATTCCCCCCAACCTTTAACAATTAAAATTTACTCCTAGAATTAAATCTTTTAATTCACATAGTAACTAGGGTCTACCCCCCTTGGCTTCCCTAGGAGTAAGCCTAGACGGAAGAAGTTCAAGTCGAGGTGACAGTGGGCTTGAACTTGGACATTGTGTCTTCGAGGACACACTAAGTGGATTGGACTTAGTCCACATTGGCAAGTGTGTATAAGGACGGAAATAGTGTGTTAGTGGTGTGTTCTCTCTAGTTGATGGAGTTTCCTATGTGAGGTGTGCCCTCCCTCTCAAGAGGTGGCACACTCATAGAGAGATGAGCCTACCTCTTGAGAGGTGGCGCTCTCCCACCTCTCTTCACTCAAGTGGTGGCATATCTCTTGAGTCCTTGGTAGTTGTGGCATCATGTGATCCATCCATTTGGCTCAATCCTCTTGGGAAGTGCACCCCTCATACTATATATGCAAGCTCTCTCCTCTATTGTTAGCTAATGGGAGTTTGGATTTGCTTGTTGTTATATTGTTGTAAGATCTTTTTGTAATTGGAATAAAAGACTTTGGAGGTCAATGGTGGCTTGGCTAGTGTGTTGATGATTGTCATGTGCATGGATTCTATGAGGTGATATTGTTTCAAGTTCTTGCTTATTTCAATTGTTAAGGTTGGCCTTTGTATGGGTATTATTATTCATTAGGATAGGATTATTAAGCTTGTTTGCATTTCTAATCCTATTGTCTATCTATAGTAGAGATTTAATGTGCATGCATGTTTTGTTTAACTAACATGCCATTTGAGTCTCTCTTGTAGGTGACACCAAAAGTTTAACAATCTTTTGCAAGTTTTGTGAAGCATACAAGATCTCATTAGCTTGGAGAATTGGATGAGCTTGTTTACATCTACCATATTTCCAAGATCTTAAAGACATTAATCCCTCCTCATTCCACCAAGGAGACTCCATTGCCCAAGGGTTCCAAGCTATCAAGCTTGTGCTTTCTCTCCTTCATAAATTTCAAAATTTCTTTGGTTTCCCTCATTTGCATGTAATAAGTAGATCTAGATTTAATTGAAAAGTTAGATTTAGTTTCACTTTTGCATGCATGTAAGTTAGATCTAGATTTCAATTTAATCTCATTATCTAAAGCTAGATCTATCATATAGAAGTTCATCTTTTAGCAAACATTTTTATCTAAATCTTTAAAGGCTAAAAGGTAGTTTCTTTTAAGGTGCTTTCAATTCAATATTTAGCAAATTTTCTGGTCTTTTTTTGCTGTTCCAAACAGAAAACAAAACCACTAAGGAAGCTTATTATTTAGCTTGCTCTAGTGGTTATAAATTGTTAGTTTAGTGTACTTTTTTACTTAGCAAGTTTTCCCATACTTTTGATATTTTTCCGCAAGTTCTCCAAAGTGATTTTGGGAATCTTTGTGGGTTGTTTGCCTGCTGATTTTTGCAGGTTTACAGACAGCCAAGAGGAGATGCTAGCCAAATTTTGAATATTTGGACAATTTGGGACCTCGGGAGCACCTCTCTTCATCAAAATAAACTTTTCTAAAAAAATTGTAAACTTGTTGATCCAAAACTATAAGGATCACAAGCCTTCCCAAAAAAGATATTGTAACAAAATTAATAAAAGTATTGAGCTACCCAACGCCTTGTTTCAACCCCCCCAGGGGGGATCGGTGTCCTTGTGTGATTGCTCCATTTATCTTCTTTCAATGCTTTTCATTTCTTGCTAATTTAAAAAGATAAAATCAATCATAGCACCGCAAAACATTAGAATAGTTTCAATTTTCTAGATTAGTTTAGTTTCCTTTTCAGTTATTTCATTTCTGCAATTTTCTAGATGGTTGGAAAAATAAACCATCTCCTCAGCTTCCCTTAGTATGTTCTTGACCCCTCCTCTGCGAGCTCTAGCTTGATCCCTGGTGTGGGTTCCATACAGAACGGGGACTGGTCAGTGTGGATTTAGTTTTAATAGGGAAATCCAATATTGGTTATTGTTCGATTGTGGCAATACATTGAGCTTGTGTGTGAAGTTAGGGGTATACTCATTAATGAGATCAATTCTCTCCTCGTTGGACCTCTGACATTGCTCTTTGTACCCAATTGAGGGATAACCTCTAGAGGGCCAAAGTTTAGACTATATTTCTTTATTTGCAATCACTTACACACACATTTTGCACTCATAAGTGGTCTTGCAATTATCAAGCCACTTCACAATAAGCCCACGAACTAAACAACTCACCTTAATAATAAAACTGTCAAGAGCATACACAATACATCTTCATTTCAGCAGTAGCTCACATTTCACACCAACCTTTCATATTATTGGCAATGGTCTTATATTGCTTATCATTTACTTTTCGAGCACTTGTATCTGCTTTGATTATTGTATCTCTTCCATGCAAGTACTTTACATGATTTATATCTCTATCATAAACAAATCTCATTTATCTGTCAGATAAACTGCTAGAACAGATTTACTTGTATCTTGCTCTTGTTTCGAATAAACTCCTAGATTTCCTTTTTGTACTTAGCTTACTTAGCCTTAGTTATTTTTTAGGGACTACCCCCTTTGGCTTTGCTAGGAGTTGGTCTAGACGGAGGAGTCGAGAATCAAGTGACAACGCCTCGACTCGAGACTTGCTCCCAAGGACACACCCAATGGATTGAAGATTTCTTCCACATGACCCGAGATGTGTATAAGGCGGAAACACCAAGGATGGATGAATCGATGGACAATTTGTGTGGCTAAAATGACTCTTTTTTTCTTGTTTTTGACTCCTTTTTTCCTCTTTTTTAGCATATGTAAGCACCTAGGACCACAACACAACCACTCAATTAAGCATAAATGGAACAAACTTGGGAACAATCATAAAAGTTCAAGTCAAAGGAAACTTTGAACTTATTCACCTAGGAGAAATTGGAAAACAAATGGAAAGACGCGGGACTGGGAAAAACCCTATAATTTCAATTTTCAGAGTGGATCTTATTCACCTAGGGGAAAGGGGAATGCAATAACTTGGCACAACAATGAAATCTACCTAAAAGTTCAAAAATAGAGGACAACTGAACTTATTCACCTATTTTGTCTATAAGTCCAGCTGAACTTATTCACCTATTTTCTCTAGAAGTTCAGCAGAACTTATTCACCCAAAAGACTTCGACTTTTTTTTTTGGTACTTGGACTATAAGTTTCTGCTGCTATTAAATATTTTGGGGTTTACTAATTTTCTTAAAGCCATGGAGGCATTAGATTTCTTCTTTGTTTTAAATTTCAGCAAGTTTCCCATGTTTCTGAATCTTTACATCAGGGTCGAGATTGCAGTCCATGCATGGCAATATCAAGTATCTTTTCCAACGTCTGGCGTAATTTCGACTCTTCATTGCTTATTAATTTTGTATGTTTCCTCTCATCCCCACATCACACATCTATTTGTAAATTCAATAAATTCAGCTATGGCTTCCCTTCTTATCACTATTGTTTTCTGACTAAAGTTTAATGCCCACATTGTTTTTTGAACCTGAACTATTGCCTTTGACTATACCCAAATCTCTTACTCTCTTACCTTAATGTCTGTATCCTTACGCTCAGCTCGATATTGGTGGGTAAACATAGAATCATCATTCAGGAGCTTGTTGAAAAACTGCTCTGCCGTACAAGGGAAATCTTCCTGGGATAAAAAACAGGCATCCAACTTACAAAATCAGTTAATTTATGGCTGAAATAAACAAGTGACATATCCAAGACAATCCGACCTGGATAAACTCACCTTGGTGATTATAGGAACCAAAACATCCTCCTTAATGAAAGGTTGGAATGTTTTATCAATGTCTTGAAGTGTGGTGTCATCTTGGGAGGCTGCCATCAACTCAATGGTTTTATGAGAGGCCTTAATTGAGCTGCTATGTGCACGTAAAGCAGACTGTTCTTTTTCCTGTAATTTATAACCACAGTCCAGTGTTAAAGGGGCTGATATTCAGAAAGATAAAAATGTATTCTTTATGAAATCATGGAAGGTGCAACTTCTACCAACTATAAAATTATCATTTATGACTACTTGATTATGTTAACAGCTAGTGTTTTATGCAGATGCATATGATAAAAATAAGGTGCTCAGCTAAGTAGCCCAAAAAAGGGTATGCCTATAAATACTCGGATCCCTATAAATCTCAAATTGCGGGTGTTGACATAAAAATTAGAAGTTCAAAACCAAAAGTGATAATTTGGTAGCATCTACTGGTAACATCAGTGATCACAATTAAAAAATTCAAATAATATTTATGAATTAAAAGAGAAAAAGAACTTTGGTGAATATGCTGAAAATAATTGAAACACTAAAACATTTCCAAGGAGTTTCTCTAAAGTGGATATGTCAAATAGGATTTGCTTTAGAATGTGGAACTTTGTCAACATGCAAGACTATCAGAAATGATCTTGTATGAATTTTATTTGGACCCTGAAAGTAGTGAGTATTAGTACTTATGGGCCATGACTAAACCATCTACACTAATAATAAAAGCTGAAAAATGAGTTATACATATTATGGACTTTGGAGTGGTGAGTGTTACCACTCATTTTGACAGGGGGTAACCCTAGTTTACTTCTTCACTATCCCTTGTATGTTTGAACTTTGGACAGCTGGGACAGACATTTGCTTGTTTTCATGAGTTGGGAGGGTCTGATGACATATGGAAGGACCATATGATGTGGCATCTTCTTAGGTAGTTGGTTTCATCCAGATTCTTGGACATCTTGATGTTTCTTCATGCAGTTCACACTTATTGAGGTAGTTCACGGTTCCCAAGGCATTCATTAAAATTATTTTCAGCTATTTTCCGTGTGCTAGGGCTTTTCATGCCATGCCACGTTCCAGATTTCTGAAAGCTCACCTTATTCACTCACTTTGAGGCATGGTCCACTTCATTTGACAGAACGTCCACCTTGGAGTTTGCATGGAGTTTTCATTAAGCACATATGGGCTTGTTGGACCAATCTTTGATTGGTAGAGGACGTTGGCATAATTTAAGGATGATGATTGCACCTTGTTGACTTCACATTTGACATCATATATTGCTTGTGGAGCTGATTTAGAGGAGGCCGTCCACTTGTAGAGGGCTAATTTCATAGCTTGTGGAGACCCTTCTCATTGGAAGACATGTGCCCACGTTGGAGGATTCTGGGGATTTACATTGCACTTTTATGGAAGGTTTTTGACCTTGAATGTGACTTATGAAGCTGTTTTGGAGGAACTGCCCCCTTTGGACGGTTTTATTTCATGAATTGAGGAATCCCATATGTCCACCTTGGAGGAAACTTAAAGGGGTTGACTTATACGTTTTGAGGAGTTGGTGGAGCATCTACACACTTTGGGGGCCTTTGGAGGCTAACCTTGCCCCTTGCATCCACATTCTTTCTTCTTTAGAGGGGACGTATTTCTCTCTTGGGCTATTTTCAACTTGATCAATGTGCATGTGGCTTCACCACACTATTTTATTGTTGTTTTAGAGTAATTGGTTGTAGGAAAATTGAATTTTACTTTTCTTAGCCTAGATCTAAGGATCTCTCATGAGATAATATTATTTTATTGTAAAGGAACTTGAGAATCACTCTATAAATAGAGATGCCCTTCCTCATTATCACTCATGGTTGTATTTTTGGAACTCGTACTCCTTGGAGAATTTATGGTGTAAGGGGTTCTTTCTTTGTGGATGAATGTTGTCCAATTCTTGAAGCTTCTCTATCTTGGTTACTATTTGGCGCTTAAGGATTAATGGTGAAATGTTCAAGTTGTCTACAAGCCCTCATGTTCAATCCATTTGAGGGGTAAGTTTACCACTTCGAAGGAAGATGTTCCACGGTTCCCTTCCTTCTTTATTTGTTGGTTTGGTGATTACTTTCTACCATGATTCACTTTTCCTTTGATTCCCTAGCAAAAGTATCAAGTAAGTTCATCAAATCATAATTGATCTTGTTGGTGAAGGTTTTTCCATTAAGGCTCCCTTCTTGTAGACCTTGATATTCATTGTTAATCTTGATTGGGTGAAGGATTATTCTTCCTATTGGTTCTAATCCCCAAGCCCCCTCCTTGAATGAAATAAGCCAACTCTTTGGAGGGTTTCTTCTTAACCTCATAAGGTATTTGATTCACCTTGACTCCATTGCCCTAGTTGGATTTGGCACCAATCTCTATCCCTTCCATCACTTATTTGAAAACCCTAAAAACCTCAAAACTTTGTTTTACTAAGGCTACTCTCAACTTCACCTTGTGCCTCATTGCTTGGTCTTAGTAATCCTACTAGGGATAACCCCCTTGAGCCAGAGGAGACTCGACCTAAAGTGAAGAGGATAGGTTACTGAGGTGACAGTGGTGATCGTCCTAATAGTTGCCCTTGAGTTGTACCCAGTGTATTAGGTATTTTATCATGAAGTACAATTTCAGTAGTAACATTTTGGCATCATTGTTGGGGATAAAGTCCATCCTCCCGAGAAATTTGAAGATCACAGATTTGTGAGAGTGTTCTATTGAAGATATCCTTCTCACATGGTGACTCCATTAAGGGGCAAAGTCCTTGTTTCTTAAAGTTTTTGAAGACTTTGTTGGATGAGAGGTGAGCACATCCATCAATGTGAAGACTCTTGAAGAAAAGCTCATCTTGGCTACTCCATCCTCTATATTTGTACAAGGTATGATCATTGTTCATTTCAGATTTTCATTTTCATCCTGTTACCCCCCCATGCCTAGAGGTAACTAGAGGAGATCATGTCTCATGGCCCACAATGAAGACAGTGATCCCGGTGAGGATGATGATCAACATGTCCACTCATGGCAGCATAGCAACCCTCCTCAGATGCCTCTTTCACTCTTGATCAACAAAGCTCATCACATCCAATTAGCACAGTCTTTGGCAAATGGTAAAACATGGTCACCATGAGGTACATTATGTTAGATTTTCCTTCTTTATAGAGCATTAGAGTTACCAATGTTCTTTTACTTCATTACCATTAACATATATATATATATATATATATATATATATCATGTACTGAGCATTAGTAGCATAAACAAGAGACAAAAAGAACACAAGAGATTTATCCTGGGAAAACCCCAAATTGGGGAAAAACCCAACAACCTTTCTTAGATAGATTATGTTCACAAAGTCCAACCATTCACTAGCTCTCAAGAGCCACAGACAAGATATAAACCCTAGCACTAGGCTAGCGCACCTCTAGTGCTCACAACTGCAGCAACAACACTACAAGAAGAGCACACCTCCTTAGAGAGATAGCGCACAAGATAAAGTAGCCACCAAGAATAACCAAAACCCCAACTCCGCGTCTCCTCTTCCTCCTCAGACTTGCGCACCTTTTCCTCAGTGAGAGAGTGTGTTGTGAGTGTGTCCAAATGAGCTAGACGTCCTCCTTATTTACAATCTTCAAGTCAATTGCCTGGGCTGACTTCTTCTCTGGGAATCTTATTTTTACTTTATTCTTTTCTGTGTGGGCCGACTTCTCTTCTGGGTATTCTTCTTTCTATTTAATGGTCTTCCTGGACTTCCAGAATCTTCTCTTCATCTAAGAAAGGTCTTCTAGAGGAAGTTTATTCCGACAGCTACCAAAACATCAACACTCCCTCTTAGCTAGGGAGGTATCTTTCACGATGTCTTCATCTAGTAGTCCACTGACTACTCTGCAATCAACTAGTAGCACACAACTACCACAATGCCATCGATAGCTCGAATCATCTATCACAGTCTCTGCAATCAAGTAGCACACAACTACTCCCAATGTGAACTGGTAGTCTCCATGGCAATCAACTAGTAGCGCACAACTACTCCCAATGTGAATCGGTAGTCTCCATGGCAATCAACTAGTAGCGCACGACTACTACAATGTCATCCAGTAGAACATGACTGTGCCAATCCATAGTAGCACATAACTACTATCCAATTAGCACACAACTACTATCCAGAGACATAATGTCTCTCTCCTGCAGTCAACTGATAGCTACACAAGCTACCACCATGCAGTCCAACAGTCTCTATGATTATGCAACAATCAACTAGTAGCACACAACTACTACCATGCCATCAGCCATAATCATAGTCTGCAATTCTCGTGACTATGCAACAATCAGCTAGTAGCACCCAACTACTACAATTCCATCAACCATAGTCATGGCCTCTATAACTATGCAACAATCAACTAGTAGCACATAGCTACTACAATGCCACCAACCATAGTCATAGTCGATGTCTCTATAACTATGCAGCAATCAACTAGTAGCACACAACTACTACAATGCCATCAACCATAGTTATAGTCTCATCCAGTAGCACGAAGCTACTTTCATAGTCCTCACGACTATGCGTGTGATGTTTCTTCTCTCATCAGGTCTGACAATGCATTACCCCCTCAGTCACCTCAAATGACTGATCTAGGGAACCCTTGGCGAGAGGGGTTAGTCGGCATGAGAAGAAACAACACACCTCCCTCTCAACAAGGGTGGACATTCTACATCATGCCAAGCTTGTCTTTGAAGTACTCATACCACGATACCTCACTCTAGACAGAGGCTTGGTGAGAATGCTCGCTATCTGCTCATCCGTGGATATGTACTGGAGCTCTATAGCTCATCTTTGCACCATGTCTCAGATGTAATGATATTTGATCTCTATGTGCTTTGACTTGTCATGAAAGACAAGGTTCTCTGAAAGCCTTACGCAACTTTGATTGTCACAATGCATCAAAGTTGGCTCCAATTCTAGATCAAATATCCCTGCAAGCAACTTTCGAAGCCACGCTGCTTCACAGCTTGCCACACTAGTTGCAATATACTCTGCCTCTGTTGTACTGAGTGCCACTGATTTCTGCTTCCTGCTCAACCATGAGATCATACTTGATCCCAGACTGAAGCAACATCAAGAAGTACTCTTTCGATCCACTGCACTCCTTGCCTAGTCAGAGTTTGTATATCCCTGTAGCTTCGCATCTCCACCAGATACATATCTCAATCCATATCCAATCATACCACGTAGGTACCTCAACATATGTTTTGCTGCCATCCAATCTACATGTCTAGGTTCAACCATGTACTGACTCAAGGCATTCACTGCAAAGCATATGTCTGGCCTGGTGTTAACCAGATACATCAAGGATCCAATGAATTATCTGTACATCGTGGGATCCACCAAATCTGAAGATGAATCACTCAATAGCTTTAGATTTATCGTCATGGGTGTGACCATGGACTTGCAGTCCATCATCTCGAATCTCTGTAAGATCTCAACAGTATATTTACCTTGGCTAAGGAAAATCTCATCTGATCTCTACCACACCTCCAATCCCAAGAAGTAATGCATCAAACCTAGATCCCTCATCTCGAACTCTGAAGCGGGCTCCCTCTTGCACCTAACTATGAGCTTCTCATCTCCTGTTAGAAACAGGTCATCCACGTATAGAACCAAGATCAACGGACACCCATTCTCAACCTTATAGTAAAGGTTGGGATCCGCATCAGTCCTGGTAAATCCCAAGCTCATCTGGTAGCTATCTATCTTGGCATACCATGCCCTGGGTGCCTGCTTCAATCCGTACAAGGCCTTCTTCAATCTGCAAACATGGGGGACTATTTCCCATGGATCACAAAACCTTGTGGCTGCTCTATGTACACTTCTTCCTCTATTACACTGTTCAAGAAAGCAGTCTTGACATCCATCTAGTGTAATTTCCATCCCATTGTGGAAGCAATCGCAATAATCGATCTGATGGAAGTGTACTTTGCTATAGGAGCAAATGTCTCATCGTAGTCTTCTCCCTCTTTTTGGGAGAATCCTCTAGCCACAAATCTTGCCTTGTACTTCTCTATGCTGTCGTCTGCAACATGCTTGATCTTGTAGATCCATTTGGAAGTCACTACTGACTTCCCTTCTGGTCTCGAGACCACCTCCCACGCATCATTCTTCATGATGGACTGATACTCCTCCATCATGGCATCCTTCCATTCCTGCTTCTTCAAAGGTGGAAGGCTCTGAATTAATAATGTTGTTCATCAGTACCACATAGCTGGAAAACCTATGTGGTCTCTTGCTCTCTCTAAAAGAGCCTTTGGGAGTTGCATGTCCTTCAACTTCCTGCAAGGTCTTCCGAAGCCAAGTTGGTCTCTTCCTGTTCACTACAGCTTCACTGGGTGGATCTACAGGTCTCTTTGACTCTACCGTCTCATTTTAAACTTCTAGAATGGGTTCCTCAGGTGTAGAGTCTTCCATGACTGCTTCCTTTGGATCCTCTTGCTCCTCTAGGTCCTCATCCATGTGAGACTCCCTTGATCTTTTGAAGGCTTCATCTTCATCAAATGTTACATCACGGTTGATCTCAATCTGTCTCTGCCCAGGAATGTATATTCTGTAAGCCTTTGAAGTCTCACAATAGCCAACGAATGTGCCCTTCTTTCCTGAAGGTTCCAACTTCGTTCTCTTCTCCTTTGGAACATGTATAAATACCGAACAACCAAAAATCCTCAAGTGACTGATTTTTGGTTTCTTTCCAGTGAACACTTCTTCAAGTGTCTTGTTCCCCAATATCTTGTGAGGACTTCTATTCTGGACATACACAGTTGTATTGGAAGCTTCTTCCCATAAGTGCATGGGTAGGCCCTGGTCATGGATCATCGCTTTTGTTGCTTCTACAATGGATCCGTTCTTTCTTTCTGCAACCCCATTCTGCTGCGGGCTGTAGGGAGTTGTTAGCTCCCTCATGATCCCTGCTTCTCTGCAAAATTCTTTATACTCCTTTGAGGTGTACTCACCTCCATTGTCACATCTCAAGACTTTAATCTTCCTTTTGGAGAGATTTTCAACTAAAGCCTTGAATTCCTGAAACTTGTTGAAGACGTCATCTTTTGTTTTCAAGAAGTAGATCCATGTCTTTCGAGAATAGTCATCTATGAATAAGACATAGTATACAAAGTTTCCTAAGGATGGCATTGTCATCTGTCCACATACATAGGAGTGTATGATGTCCAAGATACCCTTGGACCTGCTGTCACTGCTAGTAAAGCTTTCCTTGACATTCTTTCCAAGTGCGCAACCTTTGCATACTCCATCACGTTCTACCTGAATGTCAGGTAGACCAATAACCATCTTGCCTAATATCGGTAGTTATTTATAGTTTATGTGGGCAAGTCTTTGGTGCCATAGCTCACTTGAGCTAACATTGTTGTGTACAAGGGTTTGTTCTTGGTGTCCCTTCAATTTATATAGTCCTCCCTCTCAGACACCAATCACAGTAGCTTTATCAATGCTTGAACTCTTGGGCCATAGAAGAACTTGGCCATCCACAAAAGATACCCCAAAGACTTTATCCTATAAAGTAGAGATGGAAAGTCAATTCTTCTTTAAATTATGTACAAACAAAATATCTTTAATTAAAAGACGGTTACCTAAGTCAAGTTGTGTTGACCACCTCTTCAACTAGGGGGTCAACTCCATGTACCATGAAGATATGCATCAACAGATGCAAACATGTCAAAGAATTTACAGGGCATTTTTTGCTCCAGCACACAGTTTTGTAAGTGAGATTACCGCACCCTTGCGCGGGTTTATAATGTAATAGGTCTACATGGATCATGTTAGGTCAGTTGCCTTAGGGTTTCTTCATTAGGAGAGTTCATTTCACTAAGTGTTTTTTATCCTCGGGAGGTTAATGTGGCCTAACCAACCAGGTTAATCTCCCTTGAGTTTTTCACTCCCACTAGCAATAAATCCTCCAAAGTGGTGAAAGGCGTTCTAATGAAGTCATTCTTAGGTAGCTAGTGTTTAGGAATGTTGTAAATGACCATGTAAGACAGCATGCAAAATTTTGCGAAATTCCGTCGAGTTTAGCTAGATTTATTTTAAAGGTTGGGAATTAATTAATTAATTAATTCTGGATAATTAATGTAAAACTTAGGTCCCGAGATTTTTGATAGGGGTATTTGTACTCAAAAGAAAGATAATGAGACCCCCTACACTCATGGCCCAAGTTTCAACTCAGTTGGACAAGTTTTGCTAGGTTTTTTGTCCACTTAGAAGTTTTTTCGGAAAACAACAATTTTAATTGCCAAACCCAGGACATGGGAAAATGTCAATTTTGTAATAGTTAACCAAAAAAGGTAAAGTTAATGTGGTAATTAATGAGGAGAGACCCCACCTAACCTACCCACACCTTTCCTAACCATTACCTACCCTTTACCCACTCATTTAATTATTTCTCACCTTTTAATTTTTCCCTTCCTCCTAGTTTACGTACCCTTTCCCACTTTAATTTTGGAAACACCTTTTGATTTAAAACGTGGATCCCTCTTTCACTTGTGCGTCCCTAATCATCCATTCACATCCCATTGAGGAGTGTGCTCTACACACTCCTCCTCACCCTCACCCTTTCCTTACCTCACGTATGTAATATACCAAATATAAAAGTATGCAGAACATAAATAAAATGCTAGAAATGGCAGAATAACAGTAATATAACTAGCATAATCTCCACAATAACACATAAATGATATAAGAACAACAACAAAAATAACACTTTGATTCATAAAGCAATGTTCACGGGCCTCTTTGAGGGGGCAACCTCCAGTCAAGCAGCGCTCTGTTACAATAATCTCCAAGCTAGGGTTTTCATACCCTCGACCCTTATTTATACTAAATATGTTTATCAAGAGAATCATCTAAAGGAAGATCTTTCTAGAAGCGAAAGCTTCTATTAGGTCTTCTTACATCCGCCTTATTCTATTTTATTGAAAGGCCTTATTAATACTGACCTTTATTACATCCGAATATATTGCTCTACTTATGTGCGGGTTAGGACCCTAACATGCCCGCCCCCTTAAAAACAACCTTGTCCTCAAGGCTTGAGATGTGGAAACTGCTACAGAATGGTAGCTGGTTCCCAAGTGGGGCATCTGCTGGAGTTGTATCTTTCCACTGGACTAGCACTTCCTTGATGATTCTTTGATGCAGGCGACGCTCACGCTGGTCCAAAACTGCTTCTGGCTGTAGCCAAATGGATCCTTCTTCAGCTAACTCGAGAAGGTTGGTTTGAATTTGGCACCTAGTTCCAATCACCTTCTTTAAGCATGAAACATGAAAAACAAGATGTAGCTTCGAATGACTGAGCAGAGCTAACTGATAGGCGACTTGTCCCACACGCTTGAGAACTGTATAAGGACCATAAAATTTGGGCGCTAGCTTCTGACAATGCTCGGCCTTAAGGGAAGTTTACTTGTATGGTTGCAGTCGCAGAAACAACTAATCCCCTTCTGCAAATTGACATTCAGAGCGACCTTGATCTGCTTGTTGCTTCATGTGATTTTGTGCCATGACCAAGTTCTCTTTGAGGGTACGAAGAATATCCTTTCGAACTGTAAGTGTTTGGTCAACCGCCTGGACTTTCGAGGTAGCTGGTAAGTATGAGAGAACTGAAGGTGGCTTCTGTCCATATATCGCTTCAAAGGAGTCATGCATGTAGCTATATGGTAGAAGTGTTGTACCACTGTTGGCCTAATGACCACGAGGGGTCAACTCATGTATCATGAATTATTATCTATGTTGAAGACATAAATGGTTCTCTTGGGTATCTGATAGCCCAACACTTAAATTTTTGTAAAGGGGATCTCCGCACCCCTGCGTGGGTTTATAATCTAATAAATAATACGCATGGATCATAGTTAAGGTCGGTACCTTGGATTCTTGTCATCCCGAGGTTCCAACTCATCGAGGGTTTTATCCTCGGTTAATAGAGCCAGTGAGCTCTGGCCGACTTCCCTTGAGTTTTTCCCTCCATTGACTTGCTCCAAAGTGGTGGGGAAAGGCTGCAGTGATCTCATTCACTTGGTAACCTCTTAGGATTGTAAATGACCATGCCCGGTGATTAATGCAGTTTGTGATTTCGTCGAGTCTAGATAGGGATTTTTTAATTAATTAAATTTTTTTGTTGGTAATTAATTATTTTGAGCTAAATGTTGTAAAACTTAGTCTTTGGAAGAAAGATAAGGGGTATTTGCTCAAAATGAATGGAATAACACACCCTACACCCATGGACGGTTTATTTCGATTGGGCCAGTTTTACTATGTCTTAGCCCACTTAGGTGGGTTAGAGTCAAAACAACAATTTTAATTGTAGATGATATTATTAGAATGTCATAAAACATTGCAATTTTGAGTTGAGTGAGTGGATGTTAAGGTGGAAATGAACAAGTTAGACCCTCTGTACCCAAACCATCCCAACCTTTTCCTAACTTAAGTCAACCTATTAATTCACTTTTCCACTTTCTCATTTTTACCCTAAGGGGAAAACGACCCATCATTAACCAAATCCCCAAATCTCTCTTGAGAGAGGAAAGACACTCCACATGTGGGCTCCTAGACTTACCAAAACCTTAACCATACCAAAAAGCCTAACTCTAAACCTATTCAACCCCTTACCCACCTTCTACCTCCAAAATATGTATTACAGGGAAAGTGACGTTTTCCTTAGTGGAGGTTGTTTGTGACTTATTTGGGGCCCCCCTCTCATGAGTTATGACTCACTTTGACCCCACATCACCTCCTAGGATGACCCCTCCTTTTCTCATTAATTTCCCTCCATTTCTTCATTTTTCACACTTTTTGGAGGGCCCTCAAGGAGGTTACGCCCTCCCTCTTCTAAAGAAACTCCACAAATGATTTTCCACAAAATTATTTGGACCTCTCACCTTCCATGGCATCAATCCCAAGGCCTCCCACACCCTCTTTGCTTGATCTTTTCACCATGAATCTAGTTTTCAAACCCTAGATGGTGTACCCTCGATGAGATTTGCTCATTTGATGTGGATTTGACACTTGGAGTTCATCCAAGTGCCTTCTCTTTAACACTCTTAGGGTATAAAGAGAAGCCTCTCTCCTCTTCTCTTCACCAATCTCTTGCTAACACTATTATCTTGAAATTTTTCACTATTCCATCTTCTTGCTCTTGCCATTTTGCCATCCATTCATTGCTCTTGGAGGTCTAGTAGCAAGCCGGTGGCTTCTAACCTCTCCAATTTTTTGGTAATGAGAAAAAGCTTTGGAGGATCATTGGTGTGTTTATATTTATCTTTTATGCTCCATTCATGGTGATATTGCTACTTGTTGAAATAATGTAACGTGAAGAGCATTCTTATTATTTTGTTATTGGATTAAATCCCCATTGTGGATTAATCATGTCGTATTATTATTTTATTATTAGGTTAATCCCCAGTGAGGATTAACCAAGTCAGTAAATGTATAAGGACCAAATCACCTTATGCGGATTGGTACTTCGGTTAATTATAATGTGAAACCACAGAAATTATTTGGCAGTTGAAAGGGCCGGATTTAATTAAGGTGGATTTACCCACCCAGGTGAGAGGTCAGCCACTGCCAAGATGGTGACTCTTCACCGTGCAGTTAGTATAAATAAAGAGCTAGCACCTCACACTTCTAACACACTTCACTTGCTCATGTTCTTATGAGGCAAGGTGACATTTCTAGTTGGTGAAAGAGAAGAAGGGTGGCGCATCTTAGAGGACACTGTATTGGTTGAGTTATCTCTTGAACATTTGTACAAGCTTTTATGATAAAGGAAGTTTCTTGGGTTTTCTTCCCTAGAGGGTTTCCCGGGATAAATCTTGTGTCTATTGTGGATGTGTATTTCTCGATCTTGTTCATATGCTCTTATCTTATGAAATGCAAAGAACTATAATATGACATAAAACATTAACATGGTATCCCAGCCAACCTGAAGAAAGCCTGTCTGCAAGGAAAAACGTCGCGATGTTAGGGGCCCAAAATTAGGGTTTTTGGAAAGAGGTGTTTTCGACAATCTACCACCATAGAAAGTTCGCCCTCCCCCAAGGATCAATTTGGCACCTAGAAGCGCACCTTTTAGGTGGCTAGTTTCTCGGGAAAGTGAAGCCTAGTTTTCACAAAGTACGAAAAAACCAGAAAACCAATTGAAGTACGGAGGTACAGTACCCGAAGTACCGGTCAATCCGCATAGCGATTTGAAGGTAAAATTTGGAATTTCTCCGTCGAGGGACACCGGGCTACCATACTCACTTTAGCTCAGCGCATCTATCCCTGGATCAAAATTTCAAATTTGAAGTTTGAAAAAAATTAGAGTTTTTCTCATAAAACCCTAAGTTGTGGTTGCAATTCTGCGATTACATTATTCTTGATTGCGACCCGTAGAATCAATTGCAATCATTCTTGAAGTTTTTTGGTAATGATTACCATTGCTACGAGATGGAGCCACTCCCTGCAAACGCTATGCAAATTTATCATACTCACATATGGTTAATGGTTAAACCCTAAAAATTATTTGCGAGGAGAGGGATCTTTTGCCATAGATCGGAAGGATCTCAAGATCCAACACATTCAAAGGAACTGTGCAACCAGTTGATTATTCTAATATGCATCTGTATTTGTTATGGAAATGATATTAATCCCGGTGTTGCATGTTGAAGCTATGATTAGGATTAAAGATGATGATCATAGAGCTTATTCCCCAACCTATTATACATCCAAAGTTAGCATATTGTCTTAGTACAAAGATAGGTTGAAGAAAGCACTCATCACTTGAGTGAAGGAGACACGGAAGAAAAGCAAGCACTCACACTTGAGGACAAGACTCGAGGTTTGAATAATCAAGATTCAAAGGTACACATGACAAACTAATAACTTTAGGATTGAGATAGCAATCATTGAAAAGTATTATACTTGATAGCATGTGAGAATACCTTGTTTTGACTAACACCTCCTCTAGGAGAGCCTGGTGTGTTAGTTTTGATTGCCTCCATTAAAAGTGCTTGGTCACAACACTACAAGAATGTTGACCTCATTTTGTATTGTTATTCCTTCCTTCTACAATCTTTGCTAAATTATAAGTAATAAGTTCTAAAGGAGCTACGTGATGATTGTTCATGCTATTGCATTATATATTATCAAGAAGGATATTATTCTTGCTTGTTGTTTTGTTGACCTTGCTCGAGGTCACATGAAGAAGCTATAGCGGAGGTTGCGAGGAAGGCAACGTGCTAAAGGAGATCATAAATGAAGCAATCATCGGTGGAAGAGAAGAAGATTTGGGTCACTTTCGAGAAGTTGCCATGACCCGCGTATTGAAAAGAATCCATGTGAACTCTAGAAGCTACCATACATGCAAAGTTGTCACAGGTTTAACAGTGAAGGTGATCATGGCATTATGCGATGGATGTCGCCTGAGAAGACATCAACAACCGTTTCGAGGGACAGCAAGGCAGGAAGAGTCCTAGAACTCATTCATTTTGATGCATGTGTTAATGCCATCATCCTCCATTAATGGTATGTATACTATGTATCATTCATTAATGATTATTCTCATAGAAGAGCTGGATATATATTGAAGTATTCAACAAGATCAAGGGTTCAAAGCCTTGATAAAGAATCTTTCAAAAAGAAAGATTAAAATACTAGATGGGATAATGGAGGAGAATATACCTGAAGGTTAAGTAAGCCTGCTTGAGATGTGGGATCAGGGAACCTAACTACTCCTGATCCCAACAAAAGCGATTGTTCTTTGAAGGACGACGGTGTGTTGTAGAGGCCTATGATTCATGATGAAGATCTTCAAATGTGTATGAAGGCGAGCGACTATGGCCCATTTATGTCTTGAGAATAGACTATCCCATAGTGCACTTGGGTTCAAGACCCGGAGAAATGTTCCATAGGAAAGAAGCCAGAGGTAAAAGCCATCTCAAAATATTTGGTATCCGGTGTTTTGTTCATATACGAAGAAAGGAATTAAATTGGAGCCCTCTCAGGAAAAGAATTGTGGGATCTTGTGAGGTATCAAGGCCTGATCTACATGCACAGTCCCTTCATATTGAGATGTGACATTTGATGAAGAAGCACTTAAGAAATCAAAGAAGATGCCATCTTGAAGAGGTATGTGAGAGGAGCCTATAAATCCCAGGAGACCGATGAGAATCCGTGAGAGCTCTTAGAGTTGTAGAACTAGTGAGGGAATTCGTAGCTTCCCCTGATGTGGAAATTCTTGAAGATCATGATGCAGCAGAAGTACAAGAACCTCCTCGGATATTCTCCCATAAAAAGAAAGCACATGGGCAAGAGGAAACTATACAAGATGGAGAGAAGTATGAGATTTCGAGGAAAAGGAACCACTTGAGAGACAGGTGAAAAGAAACCAAAGCCATTCTCGGTTACCGCGGCTGATGTGCAATCTTCTTGATGAAGAACCTACATGTTTTGAAGAAGCCATCCAGGAAAAGGAATGGGCGGATGCCATGATAGGAGAATACCAATCCATAATAAAGAATGATGTATGGAAATTGTTCCCAAACCAAAAAAGTAAGGATGTGGTATCATTAAAGTGGCTATTCAAGATAAAACATGAAGCAGACGAAAGTATTGAGAAATACAAAGCAAGATTTTATGCATTTCGTGGCTTTTCCGGAAGGAAGGAATGGAGCTATGAAGAGACATTAAGCTCCACATTGGCCGGTCACCGATCGAGAACCATTTATAGCTCTTCTTGCCAAAGATGAAATGGAAGAGCGCACCCGGATGGATGTGAAGGCGACTTTTGAATGGTGTCATTGAAGGGGAAGTGTATATAGAGCAACTTAAGGATTTGAGGTTGAAGGCAGGAAGTCTCATATCTGCAGACGGAAGAAATCCTCTGGATTGAAACCAGCTCCGAGCTTGAGCGTAGCCCGTATAAACGGTTCTTAGCGAGCTTGGGCTACCAAAGAGTAAAGCAGATTCAAATCTACTTCAAGATCATGGATAATGAACCCGATAATACTATGCGTATGTGGATCGACTTGTTCTTAGCGGAGAAAGAAAAGCTCATGTTGAGATATAGCAGAGACTTCCTTGAAATTTGAAATGAAAGACCTTGGCCTAATGCATTATTTCTTAGGTCTTGAGGTATGCGGTCCAGGAAGAATCTTGCTTAACCAGGGGAACTACACGGTCGAAATCTGAAGAGATTAGTTATCTTTCATTACAGTCCATGAATACACCCATGGAAGCAAAGGCTGAAGGCGTTGGTCGGTCGCCATTCGATTTGATAGATACCACTCACATGCAGGGCAATGGTGTGGATGGTTGATGTACTGGCGGTGCAGACCGGACATACATTTTCGCGGTGAACCTGCTGAGTGGAGTTTACAGTGGAGCCGGTATTCATTTAGTGTTGCAAAACATGTGATGAGGGAGTACCTTAAAGGGTACAATGGATTATGGTCACCGGCTATGATGGAGATCATGACTTCCTCTGATTGGATATCTTGATGCGGTGGTGAGGAAGCGTTGGCGTGAAAAACACCAGGATCTTTGTTTGTTATGGGATGGAAATTTATGATCACCGTGGCGGTAGGAAGCAATCAGGTATTACTCTCAACCACGGTGAGCCGAGTACATGTCGGCGCATTACGCTGAAGCTGAAGCTATATGGCCGAAAGTTCGACATACCCTATTTGATTTGGAGATGAGAACCTTAGCGATTCTATGTGATAATCAAAGCGTATTAAAATGACAGAGAATCCTTGTGTTCCGGTGGTCGAAGCACATGAATCAACATCATTTCATCCCGCTGACATAGATGCGGAGAGGAGCCACGAAGCTCCGATACATTGCCGCGGATGAGCAATTCTTGATGTGATGGCCGCGGCCTATCATTGTAAAGTTTGAACACTTTGAGGATAAGCTTGAGCCAGTAATCGAAAGGACCTTCCACGAAAGGAGAGTAGATGTGATTCCTTGCCCGACCCATTTGTTAGGCGTAAAGCAAGATGAGTGCCGACCTAGTTGTTAGGCGTAAAGCATACTTGTAGATGATTCCCCACCAACCGATTTCGTTGGTAGGCGTGGCGAGATGTTGATGTTCCTTGCTTACGTACCATTTGTTAGGCGTAAAGCAAGATGGAGTCATGCTTCTGACCTCCATTTGTTGGGCGGTAAAGCATGGCGAGTGATGATCCTTGCCCGACCTGTTGTTAGATGTAAAGCAAGATGAGTCATACTTCGACCTCGTTGTTGGGCGTGAAGTGATGTTGTGTGTTCCTTGCTTCGACCTCGTTGTTAGGCGTAAAGCATATGGCCGGTTCCTTGCTTCCGACCTAGTTGTTAGGCGTAAAGCAAGATGAGTCATGCCCGACCTAGTTGTTAGGCGTAAAGAAGGATGGCCGTGTGTTCTTTGCTTCCGACCTAGTTGTTAGGCGTAAAGCAAGATGAGTCATGCTTGACCTAGTTGTTAGACGTAAAAGCATGGCCGTGTGTTCCTGCCGATCTGGTTGTTAGGCGTAAAGCAAGATGGAGTCATGCCCGACCTAGTTGTTAGGCGTAAAAGCGTATTGTTGTGATTCTAAACCCGACCTAGTTTTTAGGCGTAAAGCGAGATGATGATATTACTAACCCGACCTAGTTGTTGAAGCTGATAAAGCAAGATGTAGTGACGAGCTACCGGCAACATTTGTGACATTGAGCTAGTGTGCTGTGATGTGATGTGGCCCGACAGCGAGCTACCGGCTTAACGGCATGACATTGAGCTAGTGTAGTCTTGTGATGTATCTGCCTTGTCTTGTGATGAGGTATCATTTTCTTGATACATATTTGATGCAGATAATAATGATAGCATTCTTTTGAGAATAGTAATCTTTAGCGATGAAAGAAAAACTTCGATGATTAAGTAAAAGTGCTGAACCAATTGTTCAAGATGATATTGATACTATCCTCGAGATACCCACCGGTGATCACGGACCTCTCTAAGCACGATCTTTGATGGTGATGAAGAATACCCTTCTTGTTAGAGTGTTGAAATAATGTAACTGTGAGAGCATTCTTATTATTTTTGTTTATTGGATTAAATCCCCATTGTGGATTAATCATGTCATTATTATTATTTTTATTATTAGGGTTAATCCCCGGTGAGGGATTAATCATGTCGATAATTGTATAGGGACCAAATCCCACTGGCGGATTGGTCATCGGGACAATTATAATATAAAGAATAAAGTGTTGGCGGTTATAATGAAAGGGCAGTTAATTAAAGGTGGATTTACCCACCCGGTGAGAGAGGTCGATACATAGAAGATGGTGACTCTTCACGTGCCCGGTGGAAACATAAATTATTGGCTAGCGCCTCACTTCTAACCTACTTCCTTGCTCATGTTCTTATGAGGCAGGTGACATTTCTAGTTGGTGAAAGAGATTGGCGCATCTCTTGAGGAGGAAGTTTTCTGTATTGGTTGGAGTTATCTCTTGAACATTTGTACAAGCTTTTATGATAAGGAAGTTTTCTTTGGGTTTTCTTCCCCTAGAGGGTTTCGGGATAAATCTTTGTGTCTATTGTGGATGTGTATTTCTCAATTGATCTTGTTCATATTATGCTCTTATCTTATGAAATGCAAAGAACTATAATATCGGTATCAAAACATTAACACTTACTTTCTTGTAGATTTGTTTATGGTAGTAGATCTTGGGTACAAGTTGTCTTGCTTGGGTAAACTAGTTAAAGATTTCCACTTGCTATTTTATGTTTATCTTAGATAGCTTGGTTAGTGATCTCTTCCTATTGTTGTTTAAGAAAACTATCTATGCCATATTCACATTTGCTATAAGATTTTGCAGGTCATCTCAAGGTTTCACTTGGGTAGTGCTTTCGGGGAGGAGTCTACTCTTGAAACTTTCAAACACTCCAAATCTCGCTTTATCATATTCTCTTTTGCATTCATTCCAACTTATTTTTCAGCTGATATATTAGTTTAGATAGGTCAAAATATACTTTATCTATCATATTTGCTTCTTTGGAAATTTTTACGTGTATACGAGTACTACGTAACTTTCTTAGTGTTTTAGAGCATTTCGACAAGCTTTGTGATTTCACTGAAGACAGTGTCATATTTTGAAGGTACAAGCAGCATACAACACCTTGGAGGCTTCCCGAACAGCTCTCTTTGATTTGGGTGACATTTCTCCTCTCTTCTCTTTCATTTCTTAGAAATTTCTGAAGTTTTTTTTCTAGCTAGTTTGAGCTCATTAAAGTAACCTAACTTAGTTAGTCTTTCTTTTGTTCATATAACACCTAAATTAGCTTGTATATCATTCTTAATTCATTCTTTCATTCTTTTGTATAAAATAAATCTAAATGCTTGTTAACATTGCTAAGATAGTTCTTGCCTGAACAGTAAGCCAGCAGCCTGTCTAGTCTCTCCATGTATGTGGAGGATCATAAGACTCAAAGCCCTCATTTACGTGCAAGTTTGTCTTAGTATTGGTAACCTCACTAGCCGGCACCTTGGGGAGTCATCTGATATGCATCGTGGTAAGGGAATAAACCTGTGATGTTTTTCTAATACTTATGAGTTGAAGACATTTTAGATAGTTTTTCATTTGCAAGTTTATTTCCTTCATGGCTCTCATATGCTCTTATATCATTGCTTAATGGTTAGATAGCTTAAATGTGATTACATGTTTTAGATCTATTATCTTTTGAGTTGTTTAACTAATCTTAGATGCATATGGAATGTTAATACTCTAATGGTCTACTACTTGTTAAGTTCATCAGTATTTTAAGCTATTTCATTGGATAACTTAGCATAACTATATGTGATATTGATCAATATTTTGAACATTTTGAGATCACACGCTAAATAATAATTTGGGGTCATCTTAGCCCACGGCTTAGCTATTCTTAGCTCACGGCCTAGTGCATTTTTTGGCACCCTACACCCACGGCTTAACAACCTTTTTGCTCATGGCCTTGCTTGCTGTTGGAGCTCACGGCCTAGTGTCTTTTCCTCACGGCCATAGCCCTTAAGGTGCTCACGACCTTCTAAAGTTTTAACACTTGCACATTACACACTCACTTCGGCATATCACTTGTTTCATGGTTTGACATTTCACAAGTTTTAAAGTTTACTTGCTCATGGTTTAAATACACTTGTGATATAACATATGTTGATGGTAGATGTGATGGTTTAGATACTTATGCTCATGCTATAACTCACTTTATTTTCTAAGCTCATACACATCTTAACACATTGCGAACACCTTACATCTCACACACTTTTGGTTTAATCATCTAAGTTCCTTAAGGTCATATATCTCTTTTCTATTGCTAGCATTTCACATGTGATGGTAAATGGTTTAATCTCTCAATATCTTGCAAGTATTCTCATGTGATGTTAGTTTAGATGGTTTAAACATTGTGTTATCTTTATGCTATATCTTATATGTGGATGATGGTGTAATCTTTCATTTTCAAGCTTCGTTTTGGATAACTTTTGCTCACGGCCATTATTCAGCTAAATCACTAAATAAAAGTGTCTAAAACTTGCCAAAATACACCCAACACACTTTAAGACCTGCAGGGTCCTAACAACACTTAGCAACATTTTAGGGGGTCTTGACAACTATTTTCACCATCTAAAGCGGGTAAGAGGGGGGAGTCTTTGGGGGAAGTGGCGGGGGCACGTCCCGTGATTTAAAATTTGGGAATCCCCTCTCTGACTACTTCTTATTTCTTGGAGTGTGACAGTGACTTTGGAAGCTAAGTGCAGTAACGATCTTGAGCAGGCGATTATTTGGTGGAGTAGGGTTAAGACACATCTAGTTAGAGGGTGGGAATCTAAAATACTTAAGAAAGTACATTAGTTATAGATCATTGTGTATGTTTGGGAAGTAGATAATTGATAGGCCAATACACTTGTGATAATCTCATTGTTCACTTATCTATTTGCAACTAATTGTCTTTATCTCTCATGTGATTATTTGTTTATCATTGATATATCTTATTGATTAAATATATGTTGTGGTGTGGATAAGTGGTGATTGAGTATCCCACTTGGGGAGAGCATCACTTGCTCATCCTTAGTGCTTAGTGGTTAGTTGCAGTGAAGGCAATCCAAGTGGAGTAAGTGCCACTTGGGCATGCTTGGCCCTAGGGTGTGACTTGTTTATATTTTTGTATATCTTGTGCATTTGTAATCTTGTATCTAGTTGATGTATATTGATAACTTGTAAGCTTTCTAACACTTAATTATTCTTTGTATCTTGGTTTGGGGTAGTTTAGTTTGATTTACTTGTAACACTTCTTGTAATTGAACCACCCCAAAGCGTAGTTGACCTTGTAACCTTAGGCACTAGTCTTTAGTTGACTTAGGAAGAGTGCCTAACATTAGACTTAGACTTGCACTTGCATTCTTGCTTGTCATCTTAGGCTGGATTTACCCCTTAGCCTCTAATCAATTGAAATTAACTCCTGAACACCTAGCTTAAAATTAACAGCAACTTAGGGACTACCCCTTGGCTTCCCTAGGAGTAAGCCTAGAAGGAAGAAGTTCCGTCAAGGTGGCTTGATGTGGTGAGGAACTTAGACTTTGTGTCTCAGAGGGCACACTAAGTGAGAAGGAATTAACTCACGTTTGCAAGTGTATTACATGGGGGCGACAACACCATCATTTGACTAGGGGTAACCATTGAGCCTTGATTTTTGCTTTTTGAGGAGGCAAAGCACCTTAGATATGTTCCAAACACTTGTTGACAACTTTGTTTGACCATCGGTCACAGGGATGATAAGTTGTCTTTGAGATCTGATTGGGTGCCACAGCTTGAAGCAGTTCTTGCCAAAAATTGCTTTGTGAAAGTTGGGTCGATCGAAACAATAGAGTGTGGCATGCCATGGAAGTCTTGAAGACTTTGGTCCATGAAAATTTGAGGTCTGAGTGGATGCTGATAAATGGGTGTTGAAGAAGTAGAAATGAGCATACTTGGAAAGGCGATCCACAACCACATTATGATGATTTATTTCCGATTTGGGTAAGCGGTAATAAAAGTCCATAGAGATATCCTTCAAATAGCGGGTGGAATCGGAAACGGTTGGAGTGTGCGGGAGATTTGGTATTTCTCCCTTGTTCGTTGACACACATCATTAGGTGACAAAATTACGAATGTCTGTTTCATACCATCCATCCCGAGAAAAGCGTTTGAAACCCTGTCATAGGTTTTGGTGATGAACGGAGTGCCATTTGTGGGTGTAGCATGAGCTCAGAAAGTACTGTGGATTAAAGCTTTGATTGTTTACTTAAATACAACGGCCTTTGTATCGAAGCTCATCCTAGAGCGAAGAGTACCACAGGGAAGAACGTGGTCACAATTGTTGTATCAGACACGAACTTTTGGGATCTTGTAGCCATTCGGCGAACAACTTGGAGCCAATCTACGAGGTACAATGAAGGAAAGAGAAAAAGGGATCCTTCTTCTTCATATTTTTCGGAACTGATTACATTCATGCCACATTATCTTTGCTTTTCTTGTAAATGATCTCATAATCATATCCAAAGAGTTTAGTCACTTATTTTTGTTGCTCCTGGGAGGAAAATCGTTGTTCGAAAGTGAGGCTTTGATGGTCTGTTGTAATTTGGAAGCGTTGCCCCAAGAGATAAAGACCGGATCAGCGACATCTTGAGAATAGCCACCATTTCCTTTTCATAGATGGGTTTGCCTAGATTCGCTGAATGGTTGCTGGCGGGTGAAGGTAAGGTTGACCCTCTTGCATAAAGCGCTGTACGATTCCTTTCCTTGAGGCATCACGATTCCAACCTAAAGGTCTTTGTGAAATCGGGAAGGAGCTAGAACGTTGGTGCACATGGCCATCTTCAAGGTTTGGAAAGCTTGAGCAACGGTTGGAGTACAAGTGAAAGATTCTTTTGAGGAGGAAGCGATGAGAGTCTCTTTTGCAATCTTAGGACCATGTCTGAGGAGAGAGTAAGGGCTACATTACTAGGGTGGATAACACTTTTGCATTAAGAGGAGTTCTGGACCATTTTCTCAATTTCATTTTGTGAAAAGGGGTGGTGATCTGGACGGATATTGAGAGGAAGGCTTAGGGTACAAGGGGAATGGAATGATCATGAACAACGTGAGGAAGAAGGAGGGGAGTCCTTGGGGAGTGGAAAATACCATTTGATGTTTAGAAAGGAGGTTGGAGGTCTTATGGCACCTGGGGTGTCTCTGTTGCTTGAATAGCATGGAGTTGAGCAATGACACGAGAATGACCTTTTACGAGCTTTTCCATGCGATGGGAACTAATAACCTCCCGGAGTGAACCAACGGTGATGCCTTGGAATTATATCGGTGGCCTTCGGGTGAATTACATGGTTAATTCCTTAAAATCCATGAGAATGGGACCATTAGTCTTTGTGATGCACTTTTGACACAATGTCTGGCCGCCCATGTGAGTAGCAAACATATGGGATTTTAAATTGGTGAGTCATCGATCACGGAGGCACATTTTCCGCAGTAGCCCTCCACATTTCATGGAACCACCATTGGCAATCATGATTTAGAAATTGTTGTGACATGGATGTAGCAATGAGTTTCTTGGGCCTTTGTGTGATGAATAAAATTATGGATTCTTCCACTATCAGCAGGAATGATGACCTTCGATGCTTGATGTAACCGAAATTAGCGAGGGTTTGAAGCGGAGAAACTGATGAGAGCATTGAGGGAAATGGTCGGTTCCGATAGGAGAATACGAGGAGGGGTTATGTTGGTGGATTCCGGTGACTCAGACACAAGGGGATTTCAACATCCTCTTAGAAATATCTCGAGAGATGGCCATAAAAGCTTTTGTTCACTTACTTGTGGCGAGGGAAATATTTGTCATCCTGAATAATTATAACAAAGGCCTACGAGTTGGCGTTGCTCATTTCAATACTGGTGAATTTTGGATCTTTAATGGGGTAGAAGGAGTAGTGGGATTTACAGGTTTGTGTGAGGGATAAAGGAGGGTTCTGGTTTTGAGAGGATACAACCTATTGTGCTTCTTTAGCTTTTTTAGTAGCCTCACCCAACTCTAAGGCCGAGCCAAGAGGACATGGGCACAAATAAAATCCTTGAGGCCACTGATAAAACACTCGAAAGAAAGCATCGATCATGCCCTCTATTCGAAAAGCGAGGCGCTCAAGAGTTAGCTATTAAGTCTTCATTTCTGATTGTTTCAACTTTGTCAAAGCGGCCCAAATGGTTGGGTAATGGAATTTCAAAGCGTTCATAAGCTTCGATCCTAAAGTGGGTCCAAACAATAAACCGCCCACTTGTGGGGAAGTTTTTCTCCATTACCATATTTACTTTAGCGTTCTTGATCTAGATGGAGAACAACATAGGAGTTTGGCCAAGTCATCAGTCTGGAGTATAAGAAATAATGTTCCATTTGGGTGACCCAATCAATGGGATCCAAGCCATCAAAATTTGGTCACATCCACTTACGGAAGGTGTGGAGGTCGCGTTGAAAGTGATGGTGCTGAAAGGTATGGGAATGGGAGAATGTTCACCTTAGGTCTTTGGAGGTGCTTCAGAGAAAATTTCATCTGTACGGATCTTCAGTTTGGCGTAGAGTGATGCAAAGGCAGATTCAAAATTTAGATTAATTAGGTTCTTGTTTGACTTCTTCCTCCGTGAGGGTACGCATGGTTGTATTATGTGGTTATGCTTGATGGATGTCGATGGAGCTAGCGGTGGCGAAATTTTGTTTCACTTCTTTTGGGTCTCGAGGAAACCCAAAAAGAAGTGAAACAAGGTGTTGAAGTGAGCTTCGAGGTCTTGGCTACAGGTATGGGACATGAAGATGGGTGAACTGAAAAAGGCGAGGCGAGGTCAAAAATTTTGCGAATAATGATATGGATGAATTGTGATAAGAGGCGAAGAGATGAATCAATGGAATAGGTCTCAAATAATGGTGAAAAAATTTCCAAACTTTTTTTTTTTTTTTTTTTTTTATAGCTGCGGGGTTATGCTCTGGTTTGAAGAATACTGCGGTGATGAAATTACCAAATGCTTATCCAGAAATAATGTGTATTTACTTGGCAACCCGAACATAAACAAATTAAAACAGAAAATATCTGTTTTAATTTGTTTATGTTTACGTCCCCTAAAGGTTAGGAATTCAAGGGTTCTAAAGACAAGAGTTTGCCGGAGTACTATAGCTCTACGATATATATGCGGGGTCCAACGGTAGTACTCAACCCAATATATTGAGGCACTAACTAAGGAGGATAGACCATACCCTTAGCCGTACTACTAGACTACCGAGGTACTAGAGAGTAACTTCATGAGTGCTTTTATCGGTGGCACACTATAGCGATCCGGTGACCGATCAGTTTATCTAAAGAGGCCAAAAAAATCTAGAAATGCGTCGTACCGCGAATTGATACGATGCACTACCACTTTCGAAGAGTACCAACGGGGTTACAGGGTGGCCAGCAGTTAAACAGAACCGTGTATTTCTAGCGTGTATGAATCCCTCAACCCAGCGGGTTTATGTCTTGACCGGATCTCGTGGCAAAGGCAGCGAATCGTCTCTACCCTAAAAATAAGTCCCACAATTTACGCTTAGGGAAAGTGCTCATTACTTGTTATATACGGATATAAAGTGTCTTGAGAACTTATAAATAAAATGCTAGAAATGGCGGAATAGGTAATATAACCAGCATAATCTCCACAATAACACCGAAATGATATAAGAACAACAACGAAATAACACTTTTGATTTAGAAAGCAATGTTCACGAGGGCCTCTTGAGGGGCAACCTCGACCGAACCTTAGCGGCTCTGTTATAATAATCTCCAAGTTAGGGTTTCATACCCTCGACCCTTATTTATACTAAATATGTGTCTATCGAGAGAAGCATCTAGAGGAAGATCCTTCTAGGCGAAAGCTTCTATTAGGTCTTCTTACATCTATATATTCTATTTTATTGAAGGCCTTATTAATATTGACCTTTATTACATCCGAATATATTGCTCTACCTGTAATGAGGGTTAGGACCCTAACAACATACTCCTCCTCAAACTCACGCATTCCTCTTTGGATATAGTCCCCTCCAAGTAATATTTTGAAGCCCCCTCGAATTTGAATCGTTGGGTCCCCTCGCCCTCTTCTCTCGCATTTTCCTCTCCCACCTCATCTAGGTGGTGAACCGCCTCCCTCACACTCTAGCTACCTCACGCATTCTCCTTTTTTCCTCACGCTTTCCTCCTCACATACTCACGCTTTCCTCTTTTGAGTTCACACCTTATCTTTTGGTAAATGGGAAAGGTCTCACGTGGAAGGAGAAACATCAATTAATAAATGGGAAAGGTCTCATGCGGTAGATGGAAACAATTCTTTTCAAAGCAAGCAACTCCTCCTTTAACCCATGCGTGGGCCTCCTCTTACCAAATTCACCCCTCCTTCCTTGCTTTCTCCCATCCACTTCACCTTCTTGCCATTCCCCTCACCCTAAGCTCATTCTCATTGGTTGCTTTCCTATTTGATTTGTCTCTTCCCTTGGATCTTTGACAAGTGTTGAAGATCTAGGAGGGGTCTCACTGGCTTGTTTGCTATTTAAAGAAACCCCTCCCACTCCCTCATTTTTCACCATTATTCACAGTATTGTTTTGCTACCAAATTCTCTCCATCCACTCTCTCTCTCTCTCATTACTTTCACATTGCTTCTCTGGTTTTGCTCTTGAAGAGCTTATAGCAACATTGTTGCTACAACCTCTTCCCATTTGATAATACAAAAATAGCTTTGGAGGAATCGTGGCGTTCAAGATTAGTCTGGATGTGCAACTTATTGTGAGGATGTGATATCATTTTTAAATCTTTGTGTGTTTGGATCAATAGTTGCTTACGTAAATTAGTTTACTAGGCTAAATGAGGCAATAGTGTAGTTGCCCATCTATATATTTTGTGCATGCTTATAATATAAACTATGTTGTGTTATTTATGCATGCAAACTATTATTTGTTGTTCCATCTCACTTTTGGTTTGAATTTTGCAAATCACCTCTATGAAGTTCAGTAGGATAGGTTCAAGGCCGAATCTACCCTCATCTTCACCTAAACTCCACAAGCATTTCTTGTCCTTCTTCCTCATTCTTTCATTTCAGATTTAGTTAGTAGCTAGCTTGCTTAGATAGGTCAATTAAATCATTACAATTTTCTAGTTTTTGTATGCAGAGACTACGCTAAGCAATTTCATAACATTTTTGGTGTATTATGACATAAATCAGCAAGCAATAACGCTGATTTTCACCGAATTCTTACCAAGACAGAGAGGCATCTTTTAATTTTTCAGCACAATACATATCAAGTCATTCCTTTTAGGTGATAGCTGTTATCCACCGGGTTGCACAAGATTTTGGATTTCTGAAGAGCCACCAAAGAATGAGCAAACAAATGCTCATACATGCAGAATACAGTGATTCAGCAGGCCCTGAAAAAGCCCCTTTTCCGTATTTCCACTGTTGTAGTAAGTGTTCTGAGTATGAGAGAATGTAAAGGCTATTGGCCACCCTTGATCTGAGGAGTGGGCACATGCACAAGTGTTTTTTTTTACTTGTTAATTATCTTTTTCTTCTTACCTTAGTGAGAGGATTAAATAATTTCGAGTTTTTTCACTCGAAAAGACATGCTCAAAGCCGAGTATGTGTTGACAAGCGGGTCTTGGCATGGAAAATCCAATGTCAGTGTCGAATGTATATAGGCTCATACTAGAACATAGTGGCGGGTTATTTGGAAGTACGGCTAAGTTTGTTAGGTTTTTTTAAAAGTTTAAGCGAATTAATTAAATTCCCATAAAGGTGGAATTTATTCTGAGTTAATAAGTGTAAAGATATGGCATCGGATGTTCTTAGATGCCATATTCTGATGGATTTTGGGTCGAGCATGGGTGTAAGTATATTTCCCTTCTTCAGGGTAAAAGCGATTATTATAAGCTAAAAAAAATCAGTCCTACTCAAAAACGGAAAAGGGTAATTAATTAAAAATTAAAACATTTAAAAAATGTTTTGGTTTATTCTTGAATGAATAAACATTAAAGGGTCCAAACTTTTAATGGGTTGACCTCCCTAAGCTATGGCCCACACCCCCATTACTCTCTCCCTAAAATTCTACGTAACCCTCTCACTTCACTCTTTCCCTCTCCGTAGCTCACTCTACTATGGCCCATGCACTCCACTCTATACACAATTACTCACCCCTTTAATTACGCCCTCAACTCATACGTAAGCTACATCCACCCCCTTTCCTTTAATTACGCCCTCAACTCATACATAAACCTTCCCATTGACTACGCCCTACGTATTACCTCTCTACCTCACGCCTCTTCCTTTAATCACTCACCCGAGTCCCATTATCCACGAATCTCCTAAGTTCCTCCTCGTCCCTTCCCCTTAATTCAGCTTCCCATAATCCTTCTCCATACATCAAGCCCTCATCATCCGCATCACTCTCAGCCCTTACCTCCCTTCTGCAGTAACTCCTAAGTGAAAGCTTCCTTTCACCATCATTAGCCTTCCCTTAATCAACTCCGCTTCCCTCTCCTTCATGCACTCGGTACATGTCGACTCAATCCTTTCCCTAAATGTTGCCACATTTCCTTCATTAGTTTCATAACCCCTCATTACCCTCGTTTCCCTCCATTCTTATTTAAAAGAGGTCGACCCTCTTGGGTTTTAGTTGGAGTTTTGAGATGAAGTATGGTGTGCCATTTTTGTAAATTTTTCTCACAATTGAATAAAGAAAGACTTTGGAGCTCAATTGGGTGTTCTATTTACGTGTGTGGATGCAATTGATGTCAAATCTGTATCTATGAGGGTGATACTTGTCTAAATTTTGCTTTAAGTTTGTTATATTGGCTTTCTAAGGGGATGTTATCATCTTGAAAAGGTAGGAATCATCTAACTAACATTATTCCTATTTGCTCATTACATTTAGAGATATTGATGTATGTGTGTGTTTGTTTAACTAACATATTCTCAAGTTTCTTGTGTAGGTGACACCATCTCTTATTAACAAGTTTATGTGCAAAATTTTAAAGATGCGAGGTTCATAGCTTGGAGTGGTGAAGTAGCTTGTTTCTTGCCAACTCCAGGACTTAAAGACTCAATTCCCTCCTTGGTTCATCCGAAAGACTCCATTGGGGTTTTAAAGGCCTCAGTTCCTCTCTTCCTCTTTCTCAAGAATTTCAAAATCCTTTGGTAACTTGTTTACGGTTTACTTTCTTAGATACATTTAAGATTATAAATCATTCATATCTAAGAAGTAGTAAGCTGTCCAAAGTGAATCTAGAAGTCCTTATGTCAAAATTAGTGTCTTAATCTAGATCTAGTTTCAAGAAAAAGTCAAAATTTTAGCATTTATTTCCAAAATTTTAAGGCTGAAGTTTGATTTTTTGACAGTGCTTTCAAGTTTATATTTGGCAATTATAAAGTTGCTATGTATTTCTGTTTTATAACAGCAACAAAAGACCCTAAAGAAACTATGTCTTTAGCTTGAGTTTGAATTAAATTTTGCCGAAATTGCAAAAAATAACTTAGAATTTTGAAGTTTTCTCTCATAATCCAAGACACTTCTAAAGTGTCTTTGGGCATCTTTATCCTTGTTTGCTTGCTTTGTTTTTATGCGGGTTGGTGAGCGGATAGAAGGTTAAGCATCCGTTTTGGTAGGATTAGGAGCATTCGGGACCCCCAGAGGCATCATAAGACTTTGTAAAACTTTGCAAGAACTTTGTAAGAGCTTGTGAGCCCCTAATGAATGCTCACAACTCATCCCAATAAGTATTTTATAAAAATCATAATAAAATGGCCGGGCTACGGCTCAGCTCTTCAAACCAGAGTGGTTTTGTGGTGATTTTGTCATTTTGCACAAGTGTTAGCTTAGATTAATTTCTTTAGTTTATGCAGAGTAGAAGCAATAATTGTTAGATTCAGATTTCAATTCAATACTTCAATTAGGCAAATAAACTTGTCCCCTCAGCAACCTCGAAAGGGGCCTGGTGAGTGGTTGACATAGTAATCAATTTCACACTATATTTTACATAAATAAACAAATTCCCCTCGACTCTCAGTTTTGTTCCTGACCCTTCAATGTGCTGACTTCGTCTCGTCGGCGGAGTAAGTTCGCTACATGCGGTAGTGGAGTGGTTGATAGATTTAATTAGGAAAAACCGAAGTTGTTGATGTCTTGGAAGCGTAAGTGACACGAGGAAGTAAAGTAGGGCCCTCTGGGACTGGCTTCCACCGTTTGGACATCCGGCGCTTTAAGTGGGCTTCTTTGGGTGAGACCATTTGGGTTTGTTGGGTTATCATCAAGTTTCCAAGCAAAGAATTAACCTCAAGGAGGCCCAAACCATTTCACTAGTGAACTTTAATTTACCTTAATAAAACTCTCGAACTACATTGCCCGCGACTCTCTTTAAGGCACTTTGAGGTCTCAATCATTTACAAACAATAAAACCCACGAGGCTTCACATTTCATAATTTGTCATATATTTGATGTAAATGCAACACTGACAAGCGTTGTTTCTTAGTATCCTTTTGATGCAAATGAATTTGATTATATATGTCGTGGTGAATAAATGTTCATGTTTATTTTAGGTTTAATGGTTAATGGGTTTATTAAAACAATAAACTCCTAGATTTCATTTTAGTTATTACTTAGCCCAAAAGCCTTGAGCCCATATATTTGTTAGGGACTAAGCCCCTTGGCTTCGCTAGGAGTTAGCCTAGAGCGGAGGAGTTGAGGATTAGGTCGCTAGGAGTTGGCCTAGACGGAGGAGTTGAGGATTAGGTGACAGCACCTTAACTCTCACTTGCCCCCAAGGACACACCGAGTGGATTGAAGATTTCTTCCACGTCTCCCAAAGGTGTGTATAAGGCGGCAACAGTAACAATTCCTTCTTATTTTTCCTTCATTCTAAACATTGTACGCAAGCCCAAAGGTGCTATACCCAAGTGGCTTGCATTCTTTTCCTTTCAGTATTTACTTTGCAAGTTTAGTGAGATTTATTTTCTGTCTTTCCTTGCTTAGTTTGGCTAGATTAGTTGTGATCTCTACATGCATGCTCAATTTAAAATAATCGAAAGTAGATCTCACAAAATCTGCTATATTAGAGCCCGTGGTGGCTTAGATTAGACCTTCATTTTCTGTTGCATGCAAGTTTCTGTTTCTTTAATCTTTATCTTACACATGCATGCACTTACTGGTTACATAATCTCTTAAGTAATCGTCTTTTACCTTATGCAATTTATGTTTCACAATGCAGTAATTTCACTTAAAGTTTTTAACTTGCAATCTTATCTTTAAAGGCTTCAGCCTTCACAATCAACAATTTCAGTTCTTAGTACTTTACATGCAATAACTCAACCACTTAAGAACTTGCAATTTCTTGGTTTAAGAGTTCACACTCATTTCCAGTACTTTGGCAACTTTATTTGAGCAAGCTACAAGCACTCAAACACACATTGCAATACGTAGCTCATAGGTCTAAAACTAATTAATTAGACTTAATAGGACACCATAACTCACCATCTTCTCCATTTAAAACGGGGTTGGAGGAAGGCAACGGAAGGTGCTAGGCCGGGGACGGTCTCACGGCGCGCGACGTCCTTTCCGGGAGTACTCTGATCTTAGGAATGACCTGTGAAGCTAGGGTAGGCCTCGTTGCCTCACTTCTTGAGCATCCAGCAGTCACTTGGTAACTAGGGGAGGAGAGTTTTTGGGTTGACACCTAGATAGGGCTAAAATTAATCATATTAATCACTTAACTTAATCCTTAGTCTACAACATCTGCAATATAATTACACACTTGCAAGCTCACTGATCTCATTGTCTTTCAACTTACATGCAAGTAATCTTTTATGCGTTGTAGAATAATCGCCTAAGTGGTTACATCTTTTCATCTATCTTGTATCCCTGTATCTGTGGTGTGATCCTTCAAGAAGTGTGCATCCACCTGGAGGCATTCTCTTGACTGGGCCTTGAGTGCTTTGCGTCTTTTGCCATTGATAGGCAGTCCGACAGAATTTTGTTTGTTGTGAGCATGCTTGGCTTGATGTGTTGATGGTTGTTCATCTTTGAATATCTTCTTTTCTTGCACATGTCAAGCACTTGTTAATATCTTGTATCTATTGTATCTAGCTTAGTCTTAATCTGTATATCTTAGGCTTTCTTTCTGTATCTTGTATCTAATCTAGTTTAGCTTGTATATCTCATATATTCCTTTGTATCTATCTGTATCTATCTTGTTATAATTTTGTAATCTTTGTAACTTGTAATTATCTTGTAACAAACATCCCCTTAACTTAGTTGACCCCTTGCCCAATCTTAGGCACTAGTCTTAGTTGCCCTAGGAAAAGGTCTGACTTTCATACTTAG
>SNQJ01S0059187.1:8742-19939 GCA_010110895.2 Picea sitchensis | reverse complement strand
TATTTATCAACAGTTAGGGATCGCTAGGCCTCACCAAACAGGGAGAGATAAATTCCTTCTGACCCATTTGAGAGGAGGCTAAGGAACTTCAAGTGAGACAGATCTCACGATTTTCTGACGAGTAAAACACCCAAATCGTGCTAGTTCACGATTTGTAGTGCGTGGGGGTTCAGGCATCCATGCCGGGTTCCGACAGTGCAACAGAGAGCCAGCTTCCCATCTCTAAGGTAGGGGGAGTGTGCTAGGGATAAGGGAGACCCATCTAAGACACATCTCAGCCCATTCTGAAAAGTATTTCCACTAGGGCAAACTTTCCAGTCTTCTGCAGTAGTTTTGCAACACATTTTTGGTTGCATGCAGGGCTTCCTTCCGTGCATGCAGTCGATCTACCTTGCAGATCTCAAATCCATCTATCTATCATCGTGATCGGTATTTTTCACTATCTTGTTTTGTATTCTAGTTAAGATCGACCTCTATAAAGATCTAACTGAACAGATTTGTTTGTGTTTCCACATATTGCCTTATATTGTCCGTTATTTTGCTTAGTAAAATTGTTGAGTTGGTTATGGTTCCAAATCTATTTTCATGCACTGTATAAAACTATTAAACACATTAAAATGCATCTAGAAACCTTTTGAAACTCATCAAAAACCCCAGCGCATGAGATCTACAGTCACAACCCCAAAGTTAGCAAGTTGATATCGAGATCCGAGGATCCGGGGATATTACATAACTCTCCCTCTCTGCTAGTTAGTGGCACTTGAGGTGAGTTGTGAGTAAGTTAGATTGAGAGTTGAGTTAAGTGGGTGAGGATCCCGAGGAAGGTGTGCCCTCCCTCTTGCGAGGTGGCGCACTCTCCTTGAGGGCGCAACTCCCAAGGAGAGATGTTCCTACCACTCAAGAGGTGGTGCCCTCTATATGCTTCTTCACTTGAGTGGTGGCACCTCTCTCAAGTTCTCTTGAGATGTGCATCAATCCAACTTCACACATGGCTCAATTCTCCTTGGGATGTGTGTCATCCCTCCTTGGGAAGTGTGCCCCTCTTTGTATATAATGAAGCTCCCCCTCCTCTCTTGGGTTAGTGAGAGTTTTGGTCAAGCTTGTTATTGTACTATCATTGTAACATTTTTCTATTGGAATAAAGAAGACTTTGGAGGTCAAGAAGGTGGCTTGTGTGAATTTTGTGGATGATTGATGTCTTATGCTCATAATGTGAGGTAACCTTTGCTAATATGTCTTCTTTAAATTAGTTAATTTGGCTTTTGAAGGGGTGTTGTCACCCAATAGGATAGACTCTATTAAGCTAGTTTGCTTCCTAAATTTTATTGATCATATACATTAGTGGCCAAAGATTTGCATGTTTATTTCGGTTAATGATCATGCTATCTAAGTTTCTCTAGTAGGTGACACCATATTTAACGATTTCTTGAAAGATTTTCTTAAGCTCTACAGTTTCTCACGCTTAGAGACGTAGCTGGAACAGCTTATATTTTCTACATGCTCCAAGCCTCTGGAGACGTAGTCCCTCGACATTCCACCGGGAGACTCCATTGCCCAAGGCTTCCAACTTCAAGCTTCTCTCTCTCTTTCATAAAAATCTAAATATTTCTTGGTTACTGTTCTTTGCATGCATAAGATAGATCTTCAATTTTATTGTAAATCAAAAGTAGATTATACTTTTGCATGCATGATAAATCTAGATTGCACTTTAATGTTTTCATCATACAAAGTAGATCTAGCATAAGAAATCTTGTCTTTTAGCAAGCTTTTTATAGTAAAATTTCGAGGCTAAAAGTTAGATTCTTTTTTTAGAGCTTCAAATCTCACATTTGGCAATCTTAGTGCCTAGTTGTTTTCTGTCCAAAACAGCGAGCAAAAGCCACTAAGAAAGTTGGCACGTTGCTTGCTTTCTTGGTTCAATTTCCCTAATTTTTGCATAGCTTTCACTTTGTATTTTTTGGGCTAGGACTAACAACTTTTGCAGGTACTTCTAAAACACTTTTGGGCAACATTTCTCCACTTTATCTTGCTTTTTTTGCAGTTTTAGCGAACATATCTGAGGAAGTGCTGCCGAAATTTCGTGGATCCAAAGCATCTGGGACAACCCAAGGCACCCAAGCTTCCCTCTAATACCATTTTCTATCAAATTTTTGTAAGTTCGCTGGCCTTAGACCTATAAAAGGCCATCAAACATTTCTAATAAAGATTGTAACCTGAAAAAAATAGTGGGGTACCCACTAGGCCTCTCAGCCCCCCACCCCCAGGGGGATTGTCTCCTTTTTTGCATTTGGTGTTTTGCATGTGTCTGTTTGCTAATTTAGCAAGATAACATAAACTTAAAACGAACCCAAGCATTGCAAAACATTTACTTTCAAAGATTAGTTAGCTTAGTTTCATTTTCTATATTTCATTTTGCAAAGTAATGAACATTCCTCGTTAATGCCTAGTTATGCTCTTGGCCTCGCCAACCTGCTTGATCTTGGCACGATTAGAGGGACTTAATTTGTGTAGAGTTGTTTTAACTAAGGAAAACCTTCTTTTACTGTTGCTCAATATGGGATCAATACCGACAGATCGACTTGTGAATTCAGGGGGATACTTTGGGATTCACTCTCTCCCCATTGGAACTCCTTGTGATCTTGCTTGTACCCATTTGAGGGATAGCAGTTGAAGGAAACACATCATAGTTTAGATTTCATTTTCACACTTACAATCTCCAACATGCACGAGTGGACTTGCACTATCAATCCACTTCACTTAATTTATCTAATTCAACCAATCACCCTTAATTAATAAAACTTACCAAGAGCATTGCAACACATTTCGCAGCAATACATACATTGACATTGGTCTATAATATTTCCATTTTGCTTATCAGCATTTACTTTCAAGTACCTCATTTGCTTTCTATCATTTGTCTTGAAGTATTTGATTTGCTTAATATCTATCGCATAATCAATCTCTATTTGTGTCATTATATGCTGCTAGATTAGTTGTGTTTGATTTTTTGTTCATATTAACTCCTAGAATAATATTGTGTCTAGCTTAATCAAGCCTTAGATTCTTTTTTAGCGACTACCCCCCTTGGCTTCGCTAGGAGTTAGCCTAGACGGGGGAGTCGAGTGTCAGATGACAGCTACCCGACTCAAGACTTGCCCCCAAGGCCACACCTAGTGGATTGAAGATTTCTTCCATGTGACCCGAGGTGTGGATTAGGTGGCAACAACTACAACAATCCTCTTCGGACTTGAATAGAAGAATCTTGTAGCATCCTTTATCACTATTGGCTTGTTCTAGACAATATTTTTTATTTGCAGGCACCCATGTTCATAGTCAGCCCAATAGTGATGGAGAAGACATCCTACAAGCACTGGAATTTTGATGTTTCCTTGTTTTTCTTGATGACCAAGCATAAAGGAAAAAGACATTGTACCTTTGATATGTTGAGGTGGCTACATTGGTTCACAGAATTCACCTAGCAGTTGCATCTTCTCTGTGCTACAGTAAGGTAGGGAATGAATAAGCTTTGATGAGCAGTACTATAGCATGAATAAGCTCTCTAGAGCACTAGAATTGATTTTGTAGATGTCTTCTCTTTTGCTTTAGCAAGTTTTGTGTGTTTTCTGATAAGGATGTCATTCCCATTGTACATGGTGAGATTTTGAGGTTCTCATGCACTCCCAAGAAGAGCACATGTCCCTTAGTTGGAGCCTATGTTACCCCTCATTTTGACAGGGGGCAACCCTAGTGAACTTCTTCAAAAGGATATTTCAAAAAAATAGGATTCAATAATAGGATATCAAAAGGATATTTCACAAAAAAAAGAATAATTGCTAGAATTTGTATACTCAATTTATCAATATTAGTATGGCTCAAGTTATCTATTATTTCGTTATCTATTTTTTGTAAGTTCTTACTTAAACTGGAATATGGAGCCTTACATAACCCATAGTCTAATTACTAGCTCTATCGAACACATTCACTAGTAAGCATAATGCCAAGCTAAATCAAATTTTCTATGATATATGAGGTGAAATTCAATTATTTAAATTGCACATTTTTTTATTACTTTGAGGCATTTTCCTCAATAATACTTGTTTACATGTGTTAATATTATGGTAGTTGCGGGAGGTATTAACCTCCACGTGTAACCTTGACAAGAATAGAATATTCCAGAAAGCAAGAAGAAATCCTCAAGCAATGGACATAACCCTAGAAGACAAGTCAGCTAAAGGAAATATTTAATATTGAGTGTTTAGCCCTCCAGAATGAGAAGTCGACCCAAACAGCTAAGGAGAAACAGTATAAATATAGGACGCCAGAGCTCATTTTAAGGACACATCTCACAACTATAGAAATGTAAGAGTGCGCACTGCAGAAACTGAGTAAGTGCACAAGTCTAGAGAGTAGTTGCAGTTGCAGCTACTGCAACCTGTATTCTCGTTTCAGGGTTGGACTTTCTATTGGTTATGGTTTGGACTTTCTGCCTTGTGTGCTAGCACTGGAGAGAGGTACGCTACATTGATTGGCTATTAGGCCTAGGGTTTGCTTCCAGAATCATTCTCTGTCAAGGTTAAGGTGCTCAGGGGTGGCTTCGGCCTATGGTTTGGTGACATTATTGCTATATTTTCTATGGTTAAGCGAGCACATCTATTATTTCTAACAGGTTATGGGCCCACACTATCTTCGGACAATATAACCGCTGGAAGATAGATTGGGAGGATTTGCTCAGTTGCAGTTGCAGTTGCAGTCATTTTTTGTTGCAGCAACGAAACCCTAACCCTCTTGTTGAGGCACCTTAAGTGAAGAGATTGACCTAATTTCTAGATAGCCTAGTGTGCCCTAACCCAGCGCACCTCCTGGCACTCTCAGCGAGCTAAGATGCCAAGTTTGAGTTTTTGGTCAAAGTCAAAGGTTGACCAAGTCAAAGCAATCATGACTTACTCTATGAAGTCAGAAAACAAGTTAGAAGGGGCTTCTAACTTCAAAGCATAGAAGACAAGGATTGAACTCATCCTTGCCAAGAATAAAGTGTTGGATATCGTGAAAGGAAAGATTGTGGAACCACAGTTTGAAGAAGGAAAAGAGAAGGAACCTCAAAACATTGCAATTGTGGAGAAGTTCAAGGACAGTGACATCAATGCCATGAGTATCATAGTGGACTCTATAAAAGACCACTTGATACCCTACATCTCTCATCTTGACTCATCTAAGAAGATGTACAATGCCCTAACTAACCACTTCTCAGTCAGAAACATTGGACAAGTAATGAGTCTGAAGAATGAGCTCTGTGACATGAAAATGAATGATGATGACAACATAACATCATACTTTGTGAGAATCTCTCAGTTAAGAGATCAACTACAAGCTATTGAAGAAATCATTTTAGAGAAGGAACTAGTAAATATAGTACTCAATGGTCTTCCCAAGACATGGGATGCATTTTCCGCAAGCATGAACACAAGAAAGGATGATCCCACATTTGAAGAACTTTGGACTTGTTGTGCACAAGAAGAATCGAGGATTAATGCAAAAGAGAAACCCCAAAAGAAATATGATGATCAAGCTTTCACAACAAGGTTCAAGAATTTCAGGAATAAGAAGAAGTTTGGCTCAAGGAAGAAACCAAATCAAGAAAAGGATATGTCAAAGATATAATGCTTCAACTGTCGAAAATATGGTCACTACAGGAACCACTGTCCTGAGTTAAGGAAAAGGAAGGAAACAGACGAAGCAACAGTTGTCGAAGAAAGGGAACCCTCAAAGAAAGTCAAGCAAGATAAAACAAACTTCTTCTTCTAAGTCAAGGTAACAATATTCTTCAAAGATCTTGTATATATCATGTTTACATAGTTCCTGTGCATATCATGTATATCTATTTCTTAGAAGAAAACATGTTCAAGGAAAACAATACCTATGGAAGAATAAAAGGATAAGGATTGCTATTACGATGACTACAAGTCAAGCAATACACATGAAAAAGATGAAGTATGGTGACAATCTTTGGTAACAATTCTTGTGGAAGCTATTATATAAGTAACAACTGTCAGATAAGCCAAAATCAGAATCAAACCTGAAGAGACCTAGAAGAAGTCAAAACAAGAGGAAAATAGAAAAAGACTTGTGTCACCTTGCAAAAGGCAATAAGAATGTAGACGGAAGCGTGGAATATCTTAGATGGAGGGAGATGATTACATAATTCCAAAAGAAGAGCATGCGTTCATGCATGAAGCAAGGATTAGGAGAGAGCTAATCCTAAATAATATGATCCATTGAGGATTATGAAGTATTTATCCATGTTCCCATTGAAAGTAGCAGCCATGAAAAGCAGCGCGTGTTCAGTTTGACTTTAGAAGAAGTCTTCTTCGAAAAGAAGCCTTAAAGTATCCTTGGTTGTCCATCTACATCCATGATCCTATGATGAAAGGAAGAAGTTGGAATCTTCAGGACATGGAATATATAGAAAACTCCATGGACCCAAGAGCTAAAGAAACATGAGGAAGAACATGAAGATTCCAAGAGAAAAAGAAAATCCAAAACAACCAGTTATTATACCGAAATCACAAGACTACCAGCTTGGTTTGAACCCACTAGAAGCAATCAAGCAAAAGAAATGGAAGTTATGATGAAGAACAATATATGTAAGAAATTATGAAAAGGGATTATGAATGGAAGCATTGCGAGATTCAGAACTAGAAGTTCTTCCAGAAGGAGGAGAAGACTATGATAACAACTTGTTCCCGTGAACTAGATACACCTCTATCTGAGCTATTATATCTCTTGCAGTATCCATGGATTGAAGTTTACATCAGTTGGTTGTAAAAGACTGTTCTCCCAATAGAGCATTTGAGGAAGAAGCTTATGTAAAGCAATCTCAAGTTTTTGAGGTATANTGGATTGAAGTTTACATCAGTTGGTTGTAAAAGACTGTTCTCCCAATAGAGCATTTGAGGGAGAAGCTTATGTAAAGCAATCTCAAGTTTTTGAGGTATACCAGAAAGAGACCCATGTATGCAGGTATAAGAAGACCTTGTATAGATTCAAACAACTTGATGTAGAGTATCTCATATACAACAGAAGCGTGGTGAAAACTTTCTATGACAGAGAAAACATATCAGAATAGTTACTCAAAAGTCTGGGATGATGGATTGCTAATCCATGGCAAACTCTCATGATGACAGAAGAAGTGTTACTTGGATATGTTTCAGTTTGAGCCTTGCCACGATGTCATGAGCTAGAAGGAAACAAAAGTGTTGAATTCAACCATGATATATATTGTTATGATCAGAGCTACATGAAGCCTTCAGAGAAAACCAGTGTTCCATGAAAAACCGAAGTACATTGAGATCAAGCATTGCATTCTCCATGATGAAGTCCAAAAAAGAGAAGTGGTTCTCCAATATATATCTCCATAGATGAGCAGATAGCAAATATTTTTGGTAAAACCTCTGTCCAAGATGAAAAGTTTGCAAGTTGGAGCTCGTGGAGACGACTTCCTTATTGAAAAAGGAAGAGATTACTCCCAGGTTGGGAGAGAGCACTGATGTGTTATTGATTTATGGGCAGTCATTTTTCAGTTCGAAAAATGGTCCAAGATGAGCAGTTTCTTTCCAGTTCGGAAAGTGGTTTGAGATTTATGACAGACGGGCATTTTCCAGTTCGGAAAATGGTCCAGATCGAACAATCATTTTCGTAATGAAAATGGTTCAATAGATTGTTGATGTACCATAGACAACGATTCCCCCTATGGCCATTGTGGGGGAATGGTCTAAGACAATCATTCTTCTTGGCAGTCACTCTGAGTAGTGGTCAAGTAGAATGGTTTGCCTCGTCGGGCAGTCATTCTTTCGAACTTCACATTTTTGAGCAGTTTCGAAGAATGGTCCATTTTGGAGGTTGGTGAAGGACAGTCATTTCCATTAGGCAATGGTATGGACAGTCATTCCCTAGGGTAGACTCATTCTATCCAGGTTGCACTATGTTTAGTGTCGAAGGAATGGTCCAATTAGGTGAATGGTCCAGGTTCAACAATCAAGGACATGCATTCCCTAGGGCAGACTCATTCTCTCCAGGTTGCACTATGACTAGTGCCGGAAGAATGGTCCAGGCTCAGAAATCAGGGACAGTTATTCTTCTATGCTTGAGAAGAATAGTCTAGATAGCCCATGGCTGATGTTTTACTTTCTAAGGGCAGATGCTCTTCCAGATCTCATTGATGTGAGTGGAAGAATGGTCGAGATGACTTAGTTTATATCATGATATTGTTTCTATGCAGGTTGATATAAGATGATATGATTGATATGGAGATTGTATGTCTCTGGATAGTAGATGTATGCTATTGTGGTGGATGTGTTCCACTGGTGTGACTATGTGTCACTGATTAAGTAGTCGTGTGCTACTTGGTGTGGTGGTGTACCATTGGATAGTAGTTGTGTACTACTACGGATAGACACAGTTGTGTTCTATTGAATGACATTGTTCTGATTGTTGTGTAGACTATCAGTAGTGTTGAAAATGATTATCAGCTAGATGGATAGTCAATGTGCTAGTGGACAGACATTCTCCAGGTGGAAAATGGTCCAGGACATTTATTCTTCTAGAACGTATGTTTGGATTAGAAGAATAGTCCTTGTAGTCCATGGAGTGGCTTCCAGCATCTGTTGGAATAGTTATTCTTCTAGGACATATGTTCGGATTAGAAAAATGGTTCTTGTATCACTTTGTGGAGTGAGTGACTTATTCAGTATCATGCCTGATTACTCAGATGGAGTATGGCTTCGAGAGATGATGCAGTTGATGTTATCAGATGATATTGACAATGATGATGGTGCTTGTGATATACTCATGAGATACCCTGTATGGCTATGATGATGCTACTGATTGAATGGTATGTTTGTGCTCAAGACCATTGCTTTCAATACCTCCCTAGCTAGGAGGGAGTGTTGATATTATGGTAGTTGCGGGAGGTATTAACCTCCACTTGTAACCCTGACAAGAATAGAATATTTCGGAAAGCAAGAAGAAACCCTAAAGCATTGGACATAACCCTAGAAGACAAGTCGACTAAAGGAAATATTTAATAATGAGTGTTTAGCCTCCAGAATGAGAAGTCGGCCCAGACAGCTAAGGAGAAACAGTATAAATACAAGACACTAGAGCTCATTTTAAGGACACATCTCGCAACTACAGAAATGTAAGAGTAAACACTGCAGAAATTGAGTAAGTGCACAAGTCTGGAGAGTAGCTGCAGTTGCAGCTACTGCAACCTGTATTCTCGGTTTAGGCTTGGACTTTCTATTGGTTATGGTCTGGACTTTCTGCCTTGTGTGCTAGTTCTGGAGAGAGGTACGCTACATTGATTGCTATTAGGCCTAGGGTTTGCTTCTGGAATCATTCTCTGTCAAAGTTAAGGTGCTCGGGGGTGCATTCGGCCTATGGTTGGGTGACAATATTGTTATATTGTCTATGGTTAAACGAGCACATCTATTATTTCTAACAACATGAACATAGTATTAAAGATAAAAGATACTAGCAATGGGATGCATTTCTATCAAGCTTGATCACAGTGAGCATTTCATAGTCAAGGTCAACATATCCTGATCATAGTAAATATCATTAGCAAAACCTACATTGCCTAAGAAAGTATAGCATAGTCATCGAGTATAGTTCAAAGTGAAATCCTGATATCACTAGTGTAGTGTCATTTGCTTATGTCATAGATTTAATTCAATGAAAAGTGTAAATGATTAGGCATGAATGACATAGCACCGACAACGTATGTTTTGAATACAATTTCTACTTTTGTGGACATCACAGATCCGTTATTCTAGCTAAATGAATTAGCACTCATATTGTAATATAATAATTAAAAAACAAGCAAAAAGAAAACAAAATACAAATACCTCTTTTTCAGCTTCCTCCATTGCCTGGAAATTTTTCACTGCCCTTTGGAGAGTCTTGTGTGCATGGTTTCGATTCCAAAAGGATGCAAATTTGTATTTAGCCCTTCCTAGGGTGGAAAGAAAAGACAATTTCCATATCCTCGTCAAATCATGAGATGAACAATACACAAAATCCATATTATGCATGCTTTTATTTCTTCTCAAATAAAAGAATAAAAAACTTAGGCATTTTTCTAACATATATGGCAACTAGACTTTCCCATCTATGAGATTTGTCATACCAATTTATCATGTTTTCAATGCACATATACGCGAAAAAAAGAGTTATACCATACAATAAATTGGCAGTAATGGTTGTTAAGGCCATATTCAAACCAACGAATTAAATGAATTTAAATGCTGAAAACAACTAGCACTAGAGTAATGATTTAGTCACTACGAGAAGCATTCACTTTAGGAAGGACCACCATGGTTGTTGGGCATTTTTCTAACATTTCTGGTGATCAGACATTCTCGACCTTCTTGTAAGATTTCTTGTATCAAGTTATCATGTTTTTAGTGCACGTAAATAGAAAAAAGAATGATGATATGAAATACATTGACCAGACAATATATCCAAACCAATAAGCTAAATGGATTTAGTTGATGAAAAAATAATACTAGAAAAATATGTTGGTCACCATGAAGAAGTATTCACTTTAGGAAGAATTACCAGCCTACAACAAGGCACCCTTCACAAAATAACCTCTTGGCAATCAACCCAATATAAATATGAAAGGAAAAAACTTGTAACCAGGCAATCGATACAAATAACTTACCAAAAAAACTACATTAAGTTTATAAATGTAGTAGATGCAAGGCTATAAGTGCAATAACAAGGGCATTAATTTTGGATCAGAAGTAGATAAATAACAATTTATGTGCTAATAATTTTACACTAAATCGATATTACATGGAGATGCCATATGAACTCATGCATGAACATAGTTTTTAGAATATAACACAAAAATATAAATATATTGAGTATTATAAGTTATTTTATTAGGTGACATGTGACTAAGGTTATATTAAAATATTAGATTAGGGGTGCTATATGATGCTCTATTGAAGGTTGAGTAACTTGAGAGTGGTAAATATGTAGGCTAGGAAGTCTATGTAATGTTCCTGACTTGGCTAGTCTAGGAAACGTTGCTAATGTGTGTGTAGGATCAAAGGTTTACAACATATAAATGATCATACAAATAATAAATGCGACAAAGGACTGCAAGTTTGTATTATGATATCTCTGTGGATTA
>SNQJ01S0059186.1:44666-71380 GCA_010110895.2 Picea sitchensis | reverse complement strand
AGGATAATAAAATGTAATTACAACTCGACATTTGGAACAAACTTCCAGTAGTGTTCTTTTTAGTAGATTTAGTCCCTTGGGCCTGAAAAAGCATAAAAAATACCAAGGAGAACTGTTCCAACCAATGGTGACTAGAGTATTCATTTTTTTTAATCAGTTTATTTGGTCCAGAAAAGGGTTAAACTTATACTGAAATATACCTCCTTTCAAATCCATTTAACGAGCATGGAAAAGAAAATCTCACTCAATAATATTTTCATTTTTAAGGAGTATAAAAAGAGATTAACTAAGACTCTAGGATGTTGTTATGAGTAACATATAATGGAGGGAGTCCCATAGGTAGTGGTTACAAAAAATAATGAATAGAAGACATGAGGCTTGAACACAATGTCATGGTGGGACTAAACAAGACTCCCAAGCCTATGAAAGTAGTTCAACATGGGCGTTAAACTGGATATGGTTCTAAATAGGGAACCCATGAACGATAGGCTCTACCATGTGAATTAAAACACTTCCAAATAGAAAAGGAGGTTCTGAATTGAAACTCAGTGGGGTCGATCCTAAGGCTGAAAGAATCAAGAAATGTGTATGTTAAAAAATCAGGATCGCAGAGCAATAAAAAAAAACAAATGCAAAAAATAAAACACAAAAGATACACAATAAAATAGAGACACAGATATACGTGGTTCACCCAGTGTGGGCTACATCCACTAGAGAAATTTCCAGGTCCTTCCTTTTTATTATACATAAAAATGAAGGGATACAACCTACAACACACCCGATGTATTTTTTGAATGGTCATTGACAGGTATAATTAACAAATTTGAGGTTGCACGAAGCTGAGGAAGTGAAGAAATTTTGATGGAAAATTTCTGGAGCTGTAAAGGGAAAGGCCTCCTAAAAAAAAACTAATTACTAAGGTCCTCTTAGGTCATCCCATATTTTTCTAGTGAGGAAATCGCTTGGCAGGTAGTGTACAACAAGCGAGGCACTGTTATAACACTAAATTTCACCAGACATGCATACATGGCATTAGGCCATCTTACTTGCTATCTTTTCCAAGACATCACTGAACAACTCTTCTAAAAACCATTTTTTTGAAGGTGTATGTGCCCTACACCACTACTTCCCACATACACACACTTACTACACCACTACAGCCTGCGTACAATCATAAAAAGCATGAAAAATGAAAACTGCAAAGGAATACGGGTTTTCGATCCATTACCTAACCAGTTGATCGCTCATAGCCAGTCACCCCAACCGTTACTATCTCTTTTGGCCTATAAAAGAAGTTGTTGGGGCCCCATTCCAAAGAGAAGCATGAGAGAATAGAAACTCTACCCATTTTAGTATTCCCCCTTTTGCCCCAATATTTTGCAACCTCATTATGAGTTTGAGCCAGAATTCCTTCTTCCTCCATTGCAAACCCTTGCCATTTCCCCAGAGAGAATTAAAGAGGAGAAGAAGACATGGAAGCAGTTGGTGCATGGTGAAGAGGATCCTAGGAATGAGTTCGAGGAGCAGTTTCCAATCTCATTTTGTGAACAACTTTTGTGAGATTAATATAAAGAAGTACTTTTTCAGTCCCACCAAATGATGTCTTAAATCTTTATGATTTGTTTACATGTCTTGGTTATGATGTCTAACCCACTAATCCATATATAGAATTCATGTTTGTAGTTTCTTTTTTGTCTTTTGTTGAATGCGGGTCAACCTTGGGATGAGACTTGCAGCCAAGAAACAACCAAGCGCAAAGGGATCGACATCAGATGCTGAGTTTAAGGTATTCCTACTGAATCCTTATACTTTGTCTTTTATGTATGATTGTGGGGTAATGTCGAGATAGTTGATAAAAAGTAGGAGACTTTAGACGGTTATCTCTACCTGCACTTTAGAACCCTGGTGTAGTCCGTAGAGGGATTTTCCTGCTATAGCAGAATTGGCAACCGTACTGGGGAAATATCTAGGGTCTTTGGGGATATTTATTTTGGGTGTTTTTGAATCAGTTTATTTACTGTTTTTGAGTTTTTGTAAGATTTTGTGTCTTTAAGGGGTTCTGGTCTTCCATACCAGTACTCTGTGCATGTGCTTGACTGTTGGTTTTCATTTTTTTTAGAAGTTGTAGAGGTGTACGTGGCCTATAGTGGGTCTGCATGCATACATACGCACCATGCCTTTGGATAGCTTGTGTACATACACAGGCTATTGAAGTGTCAGTAGCATTCCTGTGTTGAGAAAAAAACAATTGAGAAGAGGCAGTCATCCTCTTCCCTTTCAGAAGTCACACTTCTCAGGGGTTTTCTTGGTCTAGCCATGGTCTCTTTTATAGCAGTTTGTACACTAGGTCTAACCTCAACATAGCTTTCTTTTGATCAAAATATTTCTTATGTTTTCTTTAATAGGGTTTTTAGACAAGTTTGTGAGTCTCCTTTGATCTGCCTGTTTGGTATTGTTAGTGACTCCCTGCGATCTGCGATTGGGCCAAAAGTCGTTTCTTGGTCTTGACTTGTCATCATTTTTCCCTTTTCTTCTTTAGAAGAAAAGAAAAGAATTTGTTTTCAAATTTCTTGTTTTGAAGCATAAAACAATAAAAAAAAATATTTCATTTCTTTATTTGGTAAAGTAATTTAGGTCAATTGCTTTATTTACCAAGGAAAAAGAAAGTTTTCTTAAGTTATTTATTTGAATACTTAGGACATTAAGTAGCTCGTAGTCGAGCGAAATCTTGTTTTAAGTTTTTCTTTTCAGAGATTTAAGAAAAGTAGTTACAAAAATGTTTGGTTAAAGAGTTTAAATTGGCAAATCTTTATTTGTGAAGAAGAAGTAGTTTGTTTTCAGTTTCATCTTATGCTCTTCTCTTTCGTCTCTTAAAGAACATCATTGTTTTCAATTTCATTCCTTTTGACTTAAGACAGCCACTAAAATTAACGCTTAATTAAAAGTTATTAGACTTTGTGTTTGTAGGGTCCATCAATTTAGTCTAGGCTAGAGCCTTGATTTAGGATTGGAGAGGAAACTCTTCGAGGCTAAAAAAACAAACATAAGAATATGTGCTAGGAAGTTCTTGAAAGTCCAGTAACCATGAAAGTTATGCAGGATCCCCCTCTAACACAGGGGCCAAACACAAGGTCGTGTGCGGAAAGGTAGCGGACATAACCCCTCCAAAGTCGAAACGCATATAGAGGGCTTATCTTGGGATTTCGTTGATCGCATTTGCCACAGAGATTCATGGGTCTCAAATTCATTCAAGGTCCTCAGTCGTCTTTTGAAACAATTTCTTTTGATACCCTTGATAGGTTTCGGGCTTGATACCATGTTCACTGCGGTCCACCCGACTGTCGACTATACTCGCCTGGTGATTGTTCGCGTGTTGGCAACCTAGTTGCCTTTATCTTAGTGACTTACATAGGTGACTGTGGGGGTATATCGTGGTACCTATGGAAAACATGGGGCTAAGATTTTCAAAGTATACCCGAAGGTTACTTCCGTATTCGATTTTCACTTGCACCGGTAAGTTGCTCTAGTGTTGGTTGGTGTAATTGTTCTTCCTACTAGCTAGTGATCTGCTTGTCTTATCTCATAGGAGTTTTTTCTAGTGTGTGTTGGTTTTTAACATTAATAGAAATCCCTAGTGTTTCATTGATCTTCTCACACCATGGAGGATCAGGAGCTCTTTCGGTCATGAAGGCTTCCTGGCCTGCTGTCGGTTAATATGGAGCCACCCCCGCCACCACTAAGGTGAAAACTAGACCAACAAGAGTCTTTTGAGGTGACCGGGCCATAGGAAACTGAGCCTGACCCATCTCCGAGAGGATAACATTTGATTCTAGAGGAACCAACCATTTATGACCTCAAAGTGGAATATCTTGGTCCATATAACCCTCCGATCACTGATCTATCGGCACCCATCATTTTACAGGTTAACCTTACGAGAGTCAGGTAGTGTCACAAGAAGCGATGGAGAGAAATGTTGCTACTTCTTTGGAGAATCTGCATATTCCCTCCACAGTCGTCTCTACAGTGGGTTTTTTTTCTCCTAACCAACCTTCATCGGTCCGGACCACCATGGCCTTGACCGCCTCTACCTCAGGCAATGGTATGATTCTGTCTATGGCAACGATCACTGCTCCTTTCACCCAGAGTGCGACAGGTCCTCCATTCTCGTACGGGATGCCTGGATTCGATGTGAACTTTGTCCTTTCCTACTCCACTCTATAGAATTTAGTTCTAGGGGTAGGGAGCTCTAAATCTCCTCTGAAAGGATCCATGGGGGGCACTTTAGCTCCCTATAATGCTTTCCCTTATGGAGGGGGTCATATACCTCATTCATCCCCTTCACTTGGCGGTGCTCAACAACACTCCATCGAGCTGAACGTAAACTATAGTTCATTTGGAGTAGGTAGTCAAGGACTTCCTTCTTATAGCATGCCAGTAGGTTCGACACCATTCTCTTTTTTCGGCGCTTTTGGTAACAACACATTTTTGTCCGTTGTCGTCTCGTTCGGGGGCAAACCCGGTTATGGACAACAAAATCCTATGCAAGGTATTGTTCCTGCATAGGGGGGAAACTTAGGAATTCATTGCTCACAAGGAATTTGGAATCCATGGCTGGGATCATTTCCCTTGTTAGGGATATTGATCAGGGGAAACCCCATCCATAGCTAATGGAACCTCGGGCAAGGCTCAGGCCCTATTATGAGAGTCAACCGATGACGTCTCAACAAGTGCAGAATTTGTACGTTGGTCATGGCCATGGTTATTACCAGAACCCTAGCCAACAACTTAACTTTTCCTAGAAACCTGGTGCCAGCCAAACTCCAGGCTTATTTTTCCCTGGTTATAATCAACAACCCAAATTACCATTTCTGGCAACTCTGCACATGCCAAACTTGACAAGGTTATTAAATGAACCCATCTATCATGATCCGCATTGGCCTCCTATACCAACCAAGTTTCCTTTGGGCATTCCAAAGTTCGAGGCTAAGCCTAATGAAGATCCAGGCGATCATGTGACTACCTTCCATTTATGGTGCTCGTCTAACTCATTGAGAGACGACTCTGTCTAGTTGCGTTTGTTTCAACGTACTCTCATCGAGAGTGCTGTGAAATGGTACATCGAGCTTGATCGCTCAAGTTACTCTTCCTTCAACAAATTGGCAATGGATTTCTTAAACCATTTTCAATTACCTGTGAGATACGACGTCGGCACCGAATTGCTAGCCAACTTTGAGAAGATAAAAGTGGACCATATCTCAGATCACATTCGAGAATGGAGACGTCGGAAGAGTTTTATAAAAGTATCAATCCTGCCCCCAAACCTTCTTGAGTGGTTCTTTAAGTCTTTGGTACCCCAGTTATCTAAATATGTCGCAACCTCAGGGGTCTTTTCAGAAGAAGAAGCGATAATGAGAGTTCAACAGCTAGAGTTTAATTACTCTCGTTCTAGCTTACTTTACGAAGTTTTTCCAGATGCACCATGGTCGCTACTTGACAAGACTAGACAGAGATATGGACCACATGCCGATGGTATTGTTGGTTCAGTGCAAATGACTCCCATTGATCAGATGTCGAATCAATTGCAGCAATTGTCAATACAGTAAACAGCGGCCAGCCAGACCACTAGTTTATCTTCTCTCCCTACTCAAACGTCGGATGTACACATTGTGCAATCGACAAACCCGAAGGCCACCCAGCAGCCTGACGAAAAGAAGAAACAACGAAAGAAGGGTAAGGGGGATAAGAAACCTACCAACAATGCTGGTGGGGGCAACAGAAAAGAAAAAGTCGAAGTATCCATGTAATCTTTTCACAGAAGACCATCTGACTCACCAGTGCCCTTAGCTTGTGGAGGCCCAAAAGTTATTGGCACAGCAGTAGCCTATCATGTTAATGAACCCATTTCCACATGGGAAAGATTTAAATCAAGCCTCTTCGAGCGCGCAAGGGGGCATTCAACGACCCCCTCCATCTTCGAGTAATCCTTCTTCCACGAATGTGTACATGATAAAAGGTAGCATTGACAAAGCAACTAGGACACATGACTACGAAATTCCAAACACCTTTGAGAAAGGTAAAGAAGTAAAAAACCCATCTCTTCCTCTCCAGATTGAGATTATGTTGGGTGAAACAATGACATGCATCCCAAAAGGTGCATTCAAGAAATCTTCCCACAACCCAAATGCAAGGGCCGCTCAGAACTACTATGTGGTGGAGGATTTGTCTCAAACCCCTTGTGCAATGTCGGCTTTGGAAGTCCTCCAAAGCTGCCTTTCCTAGAGAAAGGCTCTGTTAGCTACCTTAGGATCCACTGAGACTTGTAATCCGAGAATGATCATGCTTGATATGACTGACTTAAAACCTCATCTCCCTTACCACATGGTGTTTCATATAGTAGTGGCTTACACCACAAAAAATTTTACTCAGAACATTTTTCGCACGGTGGTTGATGAGGGCGCCTCGACATGCTTGATGTATTTGGCATGATGGAAGGCCATTGGCCAACCCTTTTTGTCTTCCTCACCTACTCTTCTTACCTATTTCAATGGTCATTCATTCCAACCACATGGAATCATCCCCTCTTTCCCCATGCAGTTAGGGGGAAGATCGTGTGCATCGAGGTTGAAGTGGTCGATGCATCTCTCAACTACAATCTCTTATTAGGAAGGAGTTGGACCTATGTTATGCAAGCAGTGGTCGTGACAGTTTTTTGGGTCTTTTTGTTTCAACACGAGGGTCGGATCATGTCCATTGATCAGTTATCCTTCTCCCATAATGACCCTTCATCAGGGGTATCCACAGTCCCGATGATTGATAACCCCCAACCTGTCATTGTCAACGTAGGGTTTGGTTTGTGCCCACCTTTGATGGGTACTTTTGATTACCCTCCTTCGACCGACAATGTCCATTACATATCGGCAATCCCCAACCAACCTAGGGATGAAATCTTTCAAATCTCATTGTTTCGCACGACTTACTTTAATGATTTGTGGACTCTTCCTTCCCCATCAACCATGATGGAAGGGACAGGGCACCATGGCATGGCCATGCCTTTGTCCATGGAAAACATTGTGTACTCTATAGTTTAATAATCTTTCGTCGACCCCGATCTGACTTCCGCACAGGAGTTAGATCCGGTTCTCGAGCCTATTTGGGCTCAAGGTTCCCTTGCCAATACTAATTCTTTAGACTTAGTATTTCCCTCAGACGAGGCAATTATTGAGGCAATGACTAGTCTGAATATACCCTGGGATGATCTCCATCACAAATCTTATTTTCTCCCAGAGTTAAGAATAATTGAAGTGGAGAATTCACTCTAACTATGACTGGAGATAGGGCTTGTTCTATCAATCCTTTGGCTATGCACATTGTTTACGCTAAAGGAAATATGGAAACCATCACTAAAACGATACCTATTGATATCTCCAGAACCCCTAGCGTCGTGGAGAATATCTTCATCGGATTGGATTGCTCCCCCGAGGAGATTCAAATCTACACGGATTTATTTAAAGAATTTTGCGATGTGTTTTCCTGGTCTTACGAGGAAATTCTAGGCATAGATCCAAGAATCGTTGAACATGAAATCACAACATATCTTGACGCCAAGCCAGTCCATCAAAATCTTTGTCCAGTTAATCTCAGGAAAGCAGCAGCTATTAAGGATGAAGTAAAGAAACTACTCAAAGTTGGTTTCATCTACCTCGTTCAATTGACTCAATGGGTTTCAAATCCTGTGCCAGTCAACAAAAATCAAGGTATGATTCACGTATGTACGGACTTCCGTGATTTGAACAAGGCCTGTCCAAAGGATAATTTTCCCATGTCGTTTATTGACTAGATAGTCGATGAATGTGTAGGTTGCGAGGCATTTTCTTTCACGGATGGTTTTTGAGGATACAATCAGATACAAATCAACCCTGAAGACCAACACAAAACCGCTTTCATTTGTCCATGGGGTACATTCACTTATCGAAAGATACCTTTTGGTCTAAAAACTGTTGGAGCCACTTTTGAGCAGGCCATGTCTTTTGCTTTCCACAATCTCAAACACATAGTTGAGGCTTATATTGATGATTTAGCATCACGATCTCGCAAGAGATCTGATCATTCCACACACCTTCGACTCATATTTGAGCGATGTTGCTACTACCGGATTTGCTTGAATCCAAACAAATGAATTTTTTGCGTAACATCGGGTCGTCTGCTAGGTTTCATAATTTCAACAACAGGGATCATGGTCGATCCTCTAAAGGTTGAGGCAATAGTTTAGTTGCCTCCCTCGTGCACAATCCCTTAGCTTCAAAGTTTACAGGGAAAAGTGAACTTTTTACGGCTTTTCATCGAAAATTATGCCGAGATCACAAAGGTTTTTATGCATTTACTAAAGAAGGGCGTTCCTTTTCATTGGGACGAAGTCGCTCAGCTCTCTTTTGGAGCATTGAAACGTGCCCTCATGTCTTCCCCTCTACTTCGGCCACCCAATTATAATAAAGATTTCTTACTATACTTGGTTGCTGCAGAGTCGACTATCAGCATGCTCTTGGTTAAGGAGGATAATTTTCTCTCAGAATATGTGATTTATTACCTAATACAAGGCCTAGTTGGACCGGAACTCAATTATTCCCACGTTGAAAAACTTACGTTGGCAGCAGTTCATGCTATCTATCGGTTATGTCATTACATCTTGTTTCACAAGACCACCGTCATTGTCGTTGTAAATCCCTTTCAATATGTGTTGACATGACATGTAATCGGTGAAAAGATCAGTATATGGATAGTTATCCTCCAATAATTTGACTTGGATTTTGTCTTAGGAAAATCCAAAAAGTTGTTTGTCTTTGTGGAACTCATCTTGGAACTTCCAGTTGAATCAGGTGATTTTATACCCAAGAAGTCTCCTTTCAAAGGAGACATGTTTTTTATCGCGTCTTCAAACCTTTGGTATGGAGATATACTAGTCTATCTCCAGACTTTGAAGTGCCTCACCTCTACTTCTCGTGATGAGCATCGTCGTATATGCCATTAGGCAAAGAACTATCTCATACTCGAGGACACCTTGTATCATCGAGGTGTGGATTGTGTCTTTCACCGGTGTCTCACTCATGAAGAAGAGGAATTTGTTCTTAACGATTGCCACACTGGAGCATGTGGAGGTCATTTTTCTGGGTTGGCAACATCACAAAAGATTCTACGAGTCGGTTACTTTTGGCCGACATTAATCAAAGATTTTGTTGAATCGGTCAAGAAGTGCCACCTGTGTCAGGTCTTCTCTCAGAAGATGAGGGAACACCCCACTCCCATGTTTCTCATCATAATAGTTGGTCCCTTCACCAAGTGGGGGATTTATTATGCTACATGCAACCCCCCTTCAGCAAGGGGGCATTGTTATATCATCGTAGCAATAGACTACTTTACAAAGTGGGTCGAGGCTATGCCAACATTTAAATATGATGGCGAGATAGAATATCTCTTTTTGTTTAACTAGACAATAGAAAGGTTCGGTGTCCCGAGAGAGATTGTCACTGACCATGGCAGTCACTTTAAGAATAAAATGATGTCCAAGTTAACATCAAAGCTTGGTTTGAGGCAAGAAAATTCGTCACCCTACTACCCACAAGCGAATGGTTAGGTGGAAGCTGTGAATAAGTCCTTTAAGACTATTTTACAGCGAACAATCAATTCAGCCAAGTCAAATTGGCATTTGATGTTGTACTCTATGTTATGGGCCTACCGAACGTTTTTTAAGACTGGAACTGGTTTCTCACCTTCTCAACTCGTTTATGGGCTGGAAGAAGTATTACCTATAGAGTGTCAGATCACGTCTCTAAAGTTGGCAGTACAGTTATTTCCAGACACTTCACCGCTTGAAGAGTGTTTATTATATCTTGAGCAGCTCAATGAGCAGCGTTGTAATGCAGCCTTGGCTAACGAGGCTCACAAACAAAAATTCAAGTGTCATTATGATCAGTCTGTTCGTCCTTGGATTTTCTCTGAAGGCGACCTTGTCCTAGTCTATGACCAAGATAAGGATCCCCTAGGGGCAGGCAAGTTCAAACCCATGTGGTTCGTACCTTTCATTGTGAAGGAGGTTCTAAAGAAGGGCTCTTATCGTTTGGTGGAATTTGAGGTAAATTCATTGGCGGAGCCTAGAAATGGGCTCTACCTTAAGAAGTATTACTTGTAGGTGGGTCGCCTTGGGTGACTTCTTGTACATATGTATAGTTCGTATACATTTTATTCTTAGTTTTTGTCTCTTTGGTTTTATGGACGTGTCGTTTTTGATGTCATATTTTTCACTGTGGAAGATGTCAAGTGAATCAGAGGTGTTCATTGGGTTCATGGATGGCGCTAGACGGTACACTCGGAGCCTTGCTTCCGTAGCTTAGGTGGTTTTCACACCTCAGAGCCAATTGCTATCTTCAGCAAGTATCTGTTTAGGTGATGCCACAAACAATGTTGTCAAATATAGTGCATTCTTAGAGTTGCTTTGTGACACTTTGTTGTATGGTATCTCTTGCCTCTAGGTCTACTTAGATGCTCAGCTGGTTGTGTCCCAGTTAAATGGGATTTACCGCATTTACAATCCTACTCTACACCGACGATTCATTATTGTACGTCTCTTAGAACGAAGCTTTGATTACATTATGTATATCTATGTTCCTAGGAGATTGAATCCAATCACAGATAGTCTAGCTAATCATGTATTATATTGGCACATTGCACACATGTAAGAAAAAAGCACACACACGCACATGTAAATACATTTGTAAAATGGATGTAATCCATAAGACGTAAAAAGATGTAAATATGCATATATATATAAAACATCAGAGTACATGGGTGGGCGTAAGCCCCTCAAAAATATGTCTAGTAAGAGTCACAGGGCTTATGCCCTCAAAAATATACAAAAGGTGCCCCCGGCATGTGAGTAGTCTATCATATCTAAGGGCAGGGCCTGTTGGCCCTGCCATAATGAACAACGATGTTTTCCAAATCCCGAAAGAGATAGACCCAGGTCTATGGTACCCCAAGTACGTGAGGTTGCATGGACGGCGGGAGATTCTCGATCTCCACCATAAGGACTATACGAGTTAGTGCGGTGAGGTTCTTCTCCACCCGTCTCAATACTCTCTCAGCCTCTCCGACTGGAGGCCCCAATGTTGTTTCTACTAGTCCAGCGGTTGCGGCTAGTCCTGCCTCTGGTCGAGGATGTTTCCTAGTCCTTGAGAAGTCTCCTAGACACACTAGTCCCACATCTGTACATAACATATACATAAGTGTCAGCTACTCTGGTATAAAAAAAAATGATAAAAGAAATAAAAATTAAATAAATTTGAAAAACAAACATGCCTAGCTCTCCTTGTTCTACTCTAGGAGGTATGGGCATGTCAGGATCCCTAGAGAATTCAATCTCGGCATAGAGGTAATCCTCTATAGCTAGAATATGCCAAGACCACCAGTCAAAAAATTTATCATCGAAGGCCTCGATGGTCCTCCCTCCCCACTATCGCGGCAACATCACCGACCATCTACATAGCACTGGGAGAGAGGCCATGTGACCTCATATCATCTCTCGAGGACTGAGACTCGGTACCCTCTTGAATAAAAAGGAACATAAAACAAAATTGAACACAAAGTTTTGGTGTTCCCGTATCTGACACTCTGTTAATTGTCTCTTTATGTAATCCAGCATGGTTGTACTCCAATAAAAAATATGTGCATTTAAGCACTGCACTACACAATGCATGTGCACCTAGGAGGCCTGATGTAAAGTCGTGAATCCAGTGATCCACGCAATGAGTAGAACTATCACTTTCAGTGATAGGTTGTTGATCTTGTGTATAGGCACCTGAGAACCTACTTTCTCAATACTAGCCTCGCAATGGAGTCCAATCAACTCCTCAATGTTGTGAGGCCCAGGGGGGAAAGTACACAAGTTGACTGGATCCCCTCTCCTTGAGAGACCAGTCACGAAGTAAATGCCTTCAGTCGTTGGAGTCAATGACTGTCCCTCGAGCATAAATGCCTTGGCGTCAGGATGCTAGTAATCTATCAAAGCATTCAACAACCTAGGTTGTGCCCTCATAAACGGACACTGGAAGAATTTTAACAACCCACATTGTGATAAAATAGCATCAGTAGTAGGGTCTTCTGAGACCAAAAAATCAATGTCCTCATGCTCCCTCTCTTTCCAATGAACATACATCCTACAAAATTACAAAGTCATGGGGAGTTAACTATTTCCTTTTATTTTTTCCACTTTTTGGAGGGTGTACACGGGCTATCTTGGCGACAGTAGTGTGTGTATGCGAGCAATTTATATTATGCCCGCATGCACATGTGAGTTGTGCTTGGAAATCCCGCGTGCACACATGAGTTGTTCTTGGAAATCCCGCATACATGTATGGCCGACCNAAAAAAAAAAAAAAAAAAAAGGAAGAATGAAAGGCAGGATGGGCTAGTTTGTACTTACTTGGTCCAAGCAGAAGTTTGTTTCGTCCATTGAAGCTCCCAGAATCAACTCTTTCGGAAAAGGGGTGTTTTTTGAATTTTTTTTCAATTCTCAATTTACAATGGTGATAATGAGCTCCCAACGTCTATTTATAAACTCTTTGGCCCCTTTTTGTCATTTTTTCTAGCTTGAAAATCGTTTAGTATGGTTCTTGAGTTTCTTGGGGGATGTTACGATACATGTTACTTTGGTTATTGGGAAACTTTTTGAAAGTTGGGTCATTTTTAAATGTCTTTTGGTAAAAAGACATTTTTCCAACTTTGTGCATGTAGGATAGGATTCCACCTCCATTTGTTGCACCTCGTTGTATTTTTTCGCTTTGCCATAAGATCAATCCCACTGAATTGTGACATGGAACCCTCACTCCTGCTCTAGAAGTGTCGTAATTTAGTGGTAGAGCCTACCTTCACATGGATTCCCTAGGTAGATCCTGGTCGCATTTTGGTGTCCATGCTATCGTTAATGATTATAGGCTCGGGAGTCCTTTTTAGTTGTTCCTGATTACAAGTTTGAGCCACACTTGCATGATACATTATCTCTTTTCACCTCACCCTCGGGACTCCCCAAAACAACTAGTCTTTTTTTAAGCCCCTTTCAGACCCTCTAAACATGAAAATATTTCCGAGCGATCTTGTTGCCCTTCACACTCGCCAAATTAAAATTCGAAGGCATGTATGTCCAGTAGTAGTTTACCCCTTTTTCGATCTGGATGGTCATTTGTACGAACAAAGGTATACTCTAGGAGCCTTGGTTCTCTAGAAGAGTATTCTCAGCTATAAATTTAACCCTTTTTTGGGCCTGAGGTACTAAATTTACGAAAAAGGAACCCCCACGGAGTCCATAGTTAAGCTCTTTTCAGACTCCCTAAAATTGAAAATATGGTCAAGTGACCTTGTTTCCTCACACTCATTAAATTGGTCGAGAAGAACATCCCTTACGGAGTCCATAGTTAAGCTCTTTTCAGACTCCTTAAATATGAAAACATGGTTGAGTGATCTTGTCTTTGTCACACTCGTTAAAATGATTTTGAATAGACATATGTTCGGTGCTAGTTTACTCCTTTTTTGAACCGACTAGACTACCTTCGAAAAAGGTACCCCAGTGGAGTCTCCTTTCACGCTTTTTCAGACTCTCTAAAAATGAAAAACCGTCGAGCTTACCTTCTTTGGGCTCATTAAAATTACATCAAAGGACATTATCAGTGTGTCTTATTAATCGCATTTGCATTCCTGCATCTTTGGCCTAATTTCGGGGCCATGGTGCTCTCAACTGAACCATTTGAAGCATGCCTTATACGCAATCCTTGTAGCACTTTGCCTCTACATATTGACACCTTGACCCATGGAGGATCTTTCCCAAGTGTCCTTTTCCTACATATGTCCCCTTTCTTTGAGCATTAGTGTGTTCCTTCCACTTGGAACTAGTATGTTTGTGACACTCGTTCCTCCTTTGTAATGTAGCATTCTTTATTCTTTTTCAAGCTTTCCAAAATTATTGAAAAAGAAAAAAAAATCAAATATACCCCAAAAAGAGGAAGGGAAAAGTATTTTCTTTTTGTTGACAACACAATGAGTCACCCTTAGACAAAGCACATCCTTTCATTTGTTCTTCAAGCTCTAGGATTCAATATGACCTTAGGAAGTTGTTATCGCTACATAGAGTTGTGTCCTCCTCCATTTGGTTATCCTTCCAAACATATGGAGTGTTTGTGTTGCCTCCTACATCGTGAACTTATATCAATGCCATGTTTCTTGAGTCTCATCTTTTGTTGTTTTTATGTCCAAGGGAAGTTTTACTAAACTTGAGTCGGCCCTTCTACAATTTGTCTCTTTTCCTCATGCCCGGTCACCCCGAAAGTCTAATCAAGTCCTTGCTCAAAATCCATGAATTTCTCTACCTGATCACCAAGATCCTCTTGTTTGTTCCCGACAAGCCATCAAAGACCTCTAGGTAGTGAAATCGTACACTGATATTACACTCCTACTCGAGTTTTGAAGATTTTTGAATTTGTTTCTCGAGCTCTGAAAAACCTCATCTCCAACCATCAGGCGTCATTGGCTTCTTGAAGGTGGATACTATACATGTATATCTTTTGATTTTGAGATGTAGATCTATTGTGTACTGCTCGTAGCTACACTTTATATAGTTATATGAAATGGATCTGTAGTGTATTTGATTGCAAACCATGATTTTATTTTATCCCGAGCATGGGTATGCCCGCCTCGGTGAGACAAATTGTTATTTTATAGATGGCATCTCCTGAACTCTAGTCCCTGGGCTCACTCACTTCATACATTGGTGAATATTTGTAATGTATTTCAGCCATCAGATGCTCTTCTAACCTCACACATTAGGGAGCATCTGTTATAACCCTAAATTGCACCAGACATGCATACTTGGAATCAAGCCATCTTATTTGCTATCTTTACTAAGCCATCACTGAACAACTCTTCTAAAAACCATTGTTTTGAAGGTGTACATGCCCTACACCACTATTGCCCATGTAAACACGCTTTTTGCACCACTACAGCATGTGTACACACACAAATAACGCGAAAAATGAAAATTGCAAATGAAAACGGGTTTTCGAGCCGTTACCTAACCAGTTGACCACCCATAGCCAGTCACCCCAACCGTTACTATATCTTTTGGCCTATAAAATAAGTTTTTTGGGCCCCATTCCAAAGAGAAGCATGAGAGCATAGAAACTCTGCCCATTTTAGTATTCCCCCTTTTGCCCCAATATTTTGCAACCACATTGTGAGTTTGAGCCAGAATTCCTTCTTCCTCCATTGCAAACCCTTGCCATTTCCCCAAAGAGAATTGAAGAGGAGAAGAAGGCATGGAAGCAGTTGGTGCATGGTGAAGAGGATCCTAGAACCTAGTTCAAGGAGTAGTTGTCGATCCCATGTTGTGAATTACTTTTGTGATATTAATATAAAGAAGTACTTTTTCAATCTCGCCAAATGACGTCTTAAATATTTATGATTTGTTTACATGTCTTGGTTATGATGTCTAACCCACTAATCCATATATAGAATGCATGCTTGTAGTTTCTTGTTTGTATTTTGGTGAATGCAGGTCAGCCTTGGGAGGCGACTTGCAGTCAAGAAACAACCAAGCACAAAGGGATTGACACCAGACACGGAGTTTAAGGTATGCTTATCGGATCCCTATACTTTTCCTTTTATGTATGATTGTGGGTTAATTTCGGGATAGTTGATAAAAAGTAGGAGACTTTATATGGTTAGCTCTGCCTGCACTTTAGAACTCTGGTGTAGTCCGTAGAGGGGTTTTCCCTCTATAGAAGGCACTGGTAAAGTTGGGAAAAGGGGTTGGAATGGGTTATAGAAGCTGAGTAAGGTATGGACATATGAGATCTAATGTTCCAGGTCAGTAACAAAGCTACATGTATGATCATATGCTTGTTTTATGGTTGTATGATGATAATATATGGTTTAGTTTTGGAGCATATGCTTGAGGCATAGCTTGGATGCATGGTACAAACCCTAGTGTATGGATTGAAGTATTTATGTTAGGGTATTGTTGATCATGTTAGTACTTTCTGGGTAGTGTTATGGTTCCTTGTTAGAGGCACATATTTGGACATATATTTGAGGCATATGATTGTATATAGATGAGGTATGGTCTTGTGAGTTTGGGCATCTTCCTATAGGTACTATTTCTATATAGTACTTGCTATAGTGAATGGTTATGAGCAGATCTGTTGAAGTACATTTTTTTTTGTTTGTTTGTTAATTTGTGCGGAACCTGTTGGCTACGCGATTAACCTGTGGCTTGAGAAACTGCGACTCAGGGGCATCTAAGCCGTCAAAATCACCCGGGGATCGCACCCAGCCTGAGCCACACCATCCCTTAACATGGTTGGATTTTTTGTCCCCGCAGGTTTCGAACCGGTGACTTTAACATCACAGAGTGGCTTAACAACACACTCCGTCACCGACTGTCCTACACCTCAGGGACGATCTGTTGAAGTACATTGTTGATGCAGTTAGTTAAGTTATATTTACATACCTTGAAGTGCTTGTGAGAGGCCTTTGTTAGTGAGCTTGGTATATGATTGGTACACATTTAAGGCTACATAAGAGTGGAGGTTTGACACATGATATGATGTGAGGGTTTATGGTATTTGGATCATGGATAGTATGATGTATGATGTATTGATAGAGAAATTGTTTTGGTTATATTTTTATATGTCTTTGGTATATGTTTGAGTTACATGTTGGGACATATAGTTGATGAGTTGGAACATACATGAGGTGTATGGTATGGTGATGTTGGTACATATTGATGAGTCATAGTTTGAATTGTTGATACATGCTTGGTACATTGTTAGAGGAACTTGATACTAGTATTGTTGGCACATGGCTTATGGATGATGTGGCATATATGTATTGGTATACTTTTAGAAGCACATCTTGATTGTGGTACATCTTGGTGATGTTTTTCATATTATGCATATTGGTGATATTATTCATATGGTTGAGAGTTGTCATGGTGATTGATCTTGGTGAGTGGATCCAATTTGGTTGATGATATTGATGAGACAAATTGTTGTGACAGGTTGTTTGGACAGGTTTTTGTGACAGGTTATTTGTATAGGTTTGGTACATAGTTGATGCACTTGTTGATGGTACAGGTTGAGATACAGATTTGTTGCATGGTTGATGCACTTGTTGATGGTACATGTTGATGCATGATTGGTGCATGGTATAGGTTGTTGTGGCAGTGGCAAGTTGATAGTGACAGAGTGACAGTGGCAGTGATTGATTCAGTGACAGTGACAAGTTGTCTACATTTGGCATTTATATTTCAAGGTGACAGGAAGGGGCAAGGAAAGGGGGTTGTAACCTCCTTCTGGTTGGTGTCAGTGATCCAGATTATTTTGAACACGAAATGAGAGCATAGATATAACACATAAATATACAAATATATTGCAAGAGAGCCAATAATATAACATAGATATATCAGATATATAAAAATAGGCACAAATATACAGTAATACACAATTTCTATTGATGAGAAAAATGTACAAAACTATAGAAATACAAAGTGAAAGATCGTTAAAATGGTGGCAGCTTATCTCTAAGAAGAGATGTGATAGATACTCACATTCGCAAGAAGATGATCAATACAATGAGGCTCCAAAGGAATTTTTAACATAAAGAAAATCCAAACCCCTAACTCAGGAAGATGAAAATCCAACAGTTTTGTGGACCTCATTTTGGGTAGTTTGGTGTATCAAATTCCCGGGCGTAACTTTGGCATATGATCTTCGTTTTGGCTGCACGATATCTCATTGGAAAGGTCTCAATGAGGAGATTCATTTTGAGGGATCAATCAAATCCTCCGATGATCATTGAGGTGTTTGATCGTGAAATATTTTCATTTAGGCCCTCAAAATGGCCACGAAAGTTTAGGAACCGAAAAACTGCTAAAAATAGTAAGTTACCAAAAACTGTTTTGAGCCATTTGGAATAGGTGGATGGCCACCGATATCCCCCTGGATCAATCCTCCCTTATTAGGAAGCAATGGTATCCATTGCATTGAGTTTCCAGGGGATAGAGGAAAGCGTTTATTGAATATGAATCTTGGTAAGTTGCTTCCCTTCCTCGAGAAGTTGTGTTTCTTAGCTTGTTGAAGACTGTCACAAGCCAACCTGTTGTATCTTAGCTTGACTGGGAAATGTCTAGGCACCCTTGTAGGTTAAGAAACAATATCTTATTTATCTTTTGCAATCTGCCTCTATTGGATAGAAATTTCTTGGGCCAAGGCTGCAATGGTTGTAGTATCCTTATGTTCACCTTTTGAACAGATTGTGAAAAGGCTAAATTTTGCAGTATGAGAGATTTGCTTGCGGCATTGTTTTGGTGGGACAGTATTCAGAACTACCTCTGGTATCTTGTAGATGTTACACGTTATTTTCTTCACCCTTATGACCATTAATTATTTAAACCTATCCTTTGTCTTTAGAAGGATCAATGGCCCGAATTCTTGAAGAAATAATGGAGAAGAACTTTTCCTGAGAGAAGAAGTTGTATTTTCCTCTGTAAAAACCCTATTAAGGAGGATCATCACACACTTCCTTATGCTAGGGGTGCGATGATCCTAGATCATCGCATGCTTCACTTAATATGGCCTGCGATGTCGCCGCAATCTGCTCAGTTATTAGGGTGCGACGATTTTTGTACTTGGGAAAAAAGAGCATATTCTCTATGCTTATATAAGGAGAAGCTTATGTGGTGAGGTGGCCTCTGATCAGTTTGGATATTACTCATTTTTCTGATTTGGTGGGATGATCCTAACCTCCTCACATTATCCTCTTAATCTTATAAGAGGAGAGGAGATCTCATGGAGAAGGTTAGATTGGAAATTTGGCTTGATATTGTTAGCATGGTTAGAGTGGCTTTGAGATTTGCTTTGTCAAGATAGATTGTGAGTAGCTATCAGATCTACAGTCATAGAATCCGTGGATCAGAAGTGTGTGGGAAGAAAGGAACTATTGGAAGGGAACTTATGACATCAAGGTTGTGGTTGTAATCTCTCTTTCTATTATTTAATACAGATGCAATTTTCTTTCCTATACGAATCTTATTTGTCCATATTGTATGATTCCTTGATCACATACATAGTTTCATATCAAGTAGGCTCTGTTATTCTTATCTTTGTTGGCTTGTGTTCTTTTGCAGATATTTCTCCATAAGCCTCGTGACGGAGCTTGGATTGCATTCGAGAAGTCGAATCTTCAATATTTAAAAGGTATGTTCTAGATTCGTTTCTCATTTGATAATTGAAATCTAAGGAAAGAGTAGTGTACTGTCTTGTTTTGTTCTAGTTTAATAGTGAAGCTAGGGGGATTGATTTGGGTCTGCACTTAACAATTAGCCTGATAACAGTAGATATGACCCCCTAGAGTAAAAATGACACTACGGGGTCGATACTCATAAATAGCATGGCACTTCCACATATATGGTTGGTTCAAAATAACATCACAGACATCCAGCAAGGAAACATCACATAATACCTCATCCTTAAAGGGTTGGATGTCGTATGACAATCAACATTGTTGGCTGACACATAGATTGCGTCCTTGGTGAAGCCACCCGATATTGTATGGTTGCGGGTGTGTTTTTATCGTCAATCCCAATTGTTTGATGACTTATGCTGAGATGATGTTCTTTTGGCTTCGCTATCAACAATAAAATGCAGTAGGGTCCCCTTCACCCACATCTATGAATGAAAACGTTGCTCCCCCTCTTCAGGATCTGTTGGTTTTTCTGGGTGAATTGTTGTGGTCATGACAATAGCATTGGGGTTTGCATCAATGATCTATCTTGTCCCATTATTTTCTGAATCAGATTCTCAATCAGGGTTTGGCTCCTTTTATTTGATCTTGGCCACCAATGATTGTTTTTTAGTGACATTCATCAGTGTTGTTCTAGGGGATTTTGTGGAAATCACACCACTTTCTAGTGTCCTTCTTCATATTCCCATGACCCTTCTTTTCTTGTGGCTTGGACTGGTTTTCGGGAGGCTTTTTGTTAAGTCCATCTTTATCATACTTTGGTTGTTATGGATTTGTAGATCCGAACTCTTGTTTTTTTTGGTGCCTAAATTTATACTCTATTTTGACAGCATATCGATAGGCAGCTCCTAGTGATGAGATGTCCAGGAAATCCATTTCAATTTGGATGTACCTATGAAGAGCCCCGCGGTATTTTAGAACCATATGTCACTCAGAGTCTTTGATACCCAGCTTGGTGCACAAGGTATGGAAATTATTTTTGAACTCCGACATTGTTTGGCCCCTCTTGTCGTAGTGTGGTACATCTCATGTATTTGTCGTCATAATTACCAACAAGGTAATATTGTTCCTTGACTGGATCCAAAAAGAATTATCAAGTGGGCTCGGCCCCATATATGTAAATGTTTTTAACCTACACATAATAGATCTAGCTAGAAAATAATACACACATTTGTAGAGAGAAATTGAGAAAGAAGAAGAAGGAGAGAAAGAATGGAAGAATTCCCATTGACCGTTATGAATAATGAATAATTTACACATGATACACTCTATATAACTCAATGAATGTGCACTAAAGGAGAACCAATGTGCCATAGTGGTGGTCTAGAGTAATCTGGACACACACCAGTAGTTACGGGAGTGAACTGCCACCTAGTCTAGTCTCTCAAGCAGTTGCAGGAGTGAACTTCCACCTAGTTGAGTTAACTAGTCAACCAGGCTTCAGTTAACTGACTGAAACAGAGTGTAGTGAGGAGTATATCAAGGAATCAAGGGTAATGTGATAGTCAGGTGATGAAACCAAGGCAAGTGTGCATTATCATGGTGATGATCCCAATGTTTCATGGTGACAAAACCAATGCAACATCTAGACTAAACTCAACTAGTCAAATTGAAGTGTCAACTGAAGAGAATATTCTCCAGGTGGGATATTCTCCCCTAAAATATAGGATACTAGATAATGACTAATTATGACTAACAAACAAGGAAAAACCTTAGGAAAAATAAATCCTAGGGGTGTGTCAAGTAAATCCAACACCCCCCCTGAACATCACTATGGTGAAAATAAAGAATGGGTCCCGACGAAGAGGACATGTTAGGTACCAAAATACAAAAGATACACTGAAAATAAAGTGATGAAAGAGGGAAAAACTCATGGGAAAACCTCCCCCCCCTCAAGGTACATTGTATGTAAAAAGAATAACTACAGTTTCTAGGAAATTGTGTCCTCCACTCCAAGATGACTTCGTAGAGAATGGAACTTCTGCTCAGTGAAGGTCTTGGTGAAGATGTCTGCCATCTGTTCTACTGAAGGACAGAACTGTAGTTCAATGATCCTCTCGTGTATTAAGTCTCGGATGTAGTGCATTTGGATCTCAATGTGCTTCATCCGTTGCCTATGAAATGGATCTCTGCAGAACTTCAGAGTGCTCTGGTTGTCACACCAGATGACAATCGGCCGATGAAACTAAATTCCCAACTCGGTGAGAAAATGTTGTAGCCACATAGCCTGAATGGTTATGTTAAATAACCCTATGTACTCTTCCTCGGCTGAGTATAGAATAATGGAATCTTTCTTCTTGCTCGACCAACACATAGGCTTGGAACCAAGACTGACTGAGTAACCAGATGTGGACTTGCCATCAGTGATATCGCCAGCCCAGTCAGAATCAGTAAACCCGATGAGATATAATGTAGAGTCTGATGCATAATGAATCCCAAAGGTGATGGTGCCCTGTACCTATCGAAGTATATTCTTTGCATCCTTCTAATGTAGTTCATACTACTCGTGCATGAACCTGGAAACTACGCCAACTACATAGGAGAGGTATGGTCTAGAGTGTGTGAGATACAGCAATCTCCCCACTAGCTGTATGTACAGTGTGTTGTCAACCAGTGGACTGTCCCCTCCATCCTCAAGTTTGACTCCTTATAGGAAAGGAGTCGGATCAGACTTGCAATTTGTCATGTGAAATCTCTCAAGGTGATCTCGTGCATACTTGGCCTGAGACAATTAGATGCCTGATGGATATTGACTGATCTCGAGTCCAAGGAATAATTGTAGCAGACCCATGTCCTTCATCAAAAACATGTCATGTAGAATCCTCTTGATTTCATTAATCGCTGAAGTCGAGCAACCTGTAATCAACAAATCATCAACATACAGAACTAAGAGTAGAAGTGAATCAGTCATCTTGATCATGTAGACATTCGGGTCTAATTTACAACGTACAAAGTTTTGTGACAATAGGTAGGAGTCCATCTTAGCATAACATGTCCTCGGAGGCTGCTTGAGTCCATAAATGGACTTCTTCAATCGATAGACCAAAGATGAGTCTTGCATAAATCCCTAGGGATGCTCCATATAGATCTCCTCATAGAGATCACCCTGAAGAAATGCATTATTCATGTCCATATGATTGACTTCCCATCCCTTGGTTATCGTAATGGAAACTGCCAAACGTATGGAATCCATCTTCTCTACTGGAGCGAAGGTCTCATCATAGTCAATGTCATGCACCTGCTGAAAGCATTTGGAAATAAGCCTGGATTTGTATCTACTAATCTGTCCATCTGTTGCACTCTTGGTCCTATAGAGCCATCTACATCTGGCAGGTTTCCTCCCATAATTAAGGGGAAGAAAATCCCAAGTCTAGTTCTTGAGGAGGTATTTGTACTCCTCCTGCATGGAAGATTACCAAAAGGGATTTCCAGCAGCCTCACCATAAGTCTGTGGATCTGAAGATTGAACCAAGAAAATATGCTTGGAGGGAAATGGTTCAGTGGTAGTGAGTGCAACATGAGGCTCCTAGAAATCATATCGAGTCCTCCTATTATCAGTTGGATCACCAACAATATCCCCTGCATCCTCAAGAGTAATATGTGCCCACTTGGCCCTCTGCTCTGGCTTTGCAACTGCGTCTGGATGCTCTGAATCTACATTTGACTGTACTAACTTTGTATCTGAATCATCTGAGTCCTCTAAATCAGAACTCTCATCTGAAGATGAGTTGGCATGTGCATTCTCATCATCTCGGATAGGTGGAATAATGAAGGTGTCTACATGCAGTTGTTGAGGTGCATGCGAGACACTTTCCTTGAATTGGACACTACACTCAATGATGATCCGGTTCGAGGAAAGATCAATAAGTCTATATCCCTTCATACTATCAGGGTATCCAACAAATATACACTCAGTTCTTTGTGGATCAAGTGGCTTCCTCATTTCATAGGGAATTTGGGTATTGGCATGTTTACAGGCAGAGTGTGCTTGTCATTGATGGCAAGATCAGAGTGTGCAGTGATGGAAAAACAGGAACAATGAAAGATCAAGAGGATTAGCATAGAGTCACATGTAGTGCATAGGTTTGCACCAGGGACAAGGTTAACTCATTGCCAAAGCTCAAGAGAGATAGAATACTCAATATCTTAGACGGATCAAAGGTCGAGGCCTTTGACACTTAGAAATTATTCCAAGTAAGGAGGATGTGTAAGCTCGGGAGGAGAAGCGACAGTAATCATTGGATCCCATTGAGAATTCTCGATGACCATCAGATCTGAATTCAGATAGGTTGAGTGCGTAGATGGAGGACGGATCTCGAGCATTATATCTGAGCGTGAGGTCTGACCGTCGTTGGATCCAGGAGAACCTGCACATTCTTTAAAGTGCAAGGTGAAGCGGGCTTACAAAATCCCGAAAGAAGGAGGACCATCCATCTTCGGGTAGGACACGTGGTCACATATCATCATTTCACTAACTAAAAGGTCAAAGGTAGGAATTTCTCTAACCTCCCAACTCACGATATGCGAAATCGCAATAAGATCTGGGCCGTCAGATCTGGACTAATTACGAAGGACCAATAGTCGTTAGATATGGTGAAGCTGTAAGGTAGATAAGACCAAGAGTCATCCAACTCTACAAAACTGTGAAGGAATCCTGGTTATCCATCGAGGACAGTCGTGGATCATTGGTTCCATAGGACACATGGTGAAATATAATCGTTTCATTGACTAGAAAGTCAAAGGAGCGAAGTGCGCATATGATTGACGAGTGGTCATATCTCAAGGTCACATCGTCGAAGGCTTAAGGGAAGAAGCTAGCAATGCTAAGCTCCATCTCGGAGTCTCGGCGATCGTGACTTGGAGTATCAAGATCCTTCATCATAGGAATCATGATCTGTGAGATCACGATGAGATATGGACCGTCGGATCATTGGATATCTCGACCATTGATCAGGCTCGATGAAGTTCATAAGTTCACGAAATACGAAGCGCCTTTTGGCGCACCTTGTGGTCACCGCTAGTGGTCACGTGAGGGGAAGAAACTAGCAGTTCTAAGCTCCATCTCAGAGTCTCGGCGATCACGACTTGGAGTGTCGAGACCCTTCATCACAGGAATGTCGAGATGCGAAATCATGAAATTCAAATTTTGTTTAGCGCTCGTTCACAGCTAGTGGGCATATGAGATAAACGTGAAATCCTGCGGATTTAATCCAATGGTGTTGGTTAATTGGAATCTTGATTGAAGGGTTACTGTCTCACCTCATAGGTAATCAATAAGTTATGATTCAGTTATCAGAACCGAATCATGGTTCTTGGATGGTTGGCGATTTAGTTGTTGTGCGTTTTTGCCCAAGAAGATTTGAGGTGTAACCACAGAGGAAGTGGTTAAAAGAAACATGCAGTGATTGTGCATGGTTGGTTGTTCTGAAGGTAAAATGAGTTGAACTGTAAGAAAGGGAAAATTACAGTATGCGCAGTGTGAGATAAAACTCATAGATGAGTAACAGATGAGGCATAGACAGAAGCGAGATGCAGTTTTTTCTTTTTGAGGCTTGAGTGAGCGAAGCAGAGAAAACGTGGAGTGGCAGTGAACAACCTGATGAGCAGAACCGTGGCACAGTGAAGAGCATGCAGAGGCATTGTGCATGGAGGATGAAGAAGGTGCACATATAGTATAAATACGCAGAACAGAGAAGATATGGATGTTGCAATGGAGAGGAATTACACATGGGAAATAGCATGTTGTGGGTAGAAGATGAAATACACAGAAGAGGTGTAATTCATAGAATCAAAATAAGACGCAAAGCATAAAGAGTAGCAGAAGCAAAGAACAGAGATGCATAGCTGAGACAGTAAAATAAGGTTGAGGTGCACTTGTAGAGAAAAACAAAAGATCATAAAGTGAAAGAAGAGGCAAGCAGAGAGACACTGATACAGGAGAGTAGAGAAGCATAGCAGAACAATGATAAGCCTGGTAAGCCAATGACAACTATTGAATCACTGTAATAATTTTCAGTAGAAAATATTTATAATCAGGGTGCTAGGGAGGACTGTTGTCCTCAGAGGTTCAAGTGGATGCTTGAACACAGGGAGTTGTAGCTTCCATCTAGTTGCAGCCAGAGAAACTAGGGTGGCAGGGTGGTGCAAGGGAGAACTGTTGTTCTCTGTTATACAGGTTGGTCCCTGTGTGACTAGAAGTTGGTGCTTCCATCCAGTTGGTGTTGGAAAACTCAGGGAGTTGGTGCTTCCTTCTAGTGGGTGCTAGAGAAACCAGATATTTGGTGCTCTCAAACAAGTTGGTGCTTGTATAAGTGGAAGTAGGTGCTTCCATCCAGTTGGTCTTGGAACACTCAGGGATTTGGTGCTTCCTTCTAGTCGGTGCTAGAGAAAACAGAGATTTGGTGCTCTCATCAAGTTGCAACTTTCAAAACAGAGGTTGTAGCCTCACAATGAGTCGGAGCTCATATGTACGATAATGTACAGAATGTAAATATTACTTATCATACCAAGAAGAAGAGGTTTTTACCCTTTATGGGTTTCCTCAGGAAATATCTGTCTCTGTATATTTCATATGTGTGACTGATGTTGAATGTTTTATTTCTTACCTCTCTGCATTATTGTGATTGTCATTGAGTGATCTGTAAAGAGTTTAAAATAAGCATAATTGTTTAAGCACGGTAACAACTTATTCACCCCCTTCCCCTATCAGTTGTCCAACAATTGGTATAAGAGTCGGTTCCTTTTATCTAAAGGTAGATCTGTAATCTTAAACATGACAAGTCATGAAGGGACTTCAGTCACTAAGCCTCCTTTGTTTGATGGAACAAATTTTGCCTTCTGGAAGGTTAGAATGAGAACATACCTAATGGCCTTAGGTGATGATGTTTGGGATGTAGTAGAGACTGGATACATAAAGCCTGTTGTGCTAGCTTCCAAGGATGATAAGTTAGAATTTAGATTTAATGCTAAGGGAATGAATGATATCTTGAATGGACTTGCAGAAGCTGAGTTTGTAAAGGTGGTCATCTTCAAACTTCCAAAGAAATGTGGGACAAACTCATTAGTAGCTATGAAGGAAATGAGAAAGTAAAAGATGCCAAACTTCAAACACTTAGGTTGAAGTTTGAAAAACTAAAGATGAATGAAGATGAAACAGTTAGGAAGTATTTTTTAAGAGTTGAAGAACTTGTGAATGCCATGAAGGGTCTTGGTGAGAAGATTGAAGAATCAATTTTAGTTTAGAATATTTTAAGATCTTTGCTTGATAAATTTAATCCAAAAGTCTCTGCAATAGAAGAACTAAATGATCTTAAAACTCTGTCCATTGATCAAATCCTAGGAACTCTAACTGCATATGAAATGAGAATCAACAAAGA
>SNQJ01S0059186.1:5389-30611 GCA_010110895.2 Picea sitchensis | reverse complement strand
CAAACTTATGAACTTCATCAATCTTGATCAGCGACCGATATCTCCAATGATCCAACGGTACATATCTCATCACGATCTCACATATCGCGATTGTTGTGATGAAGGATCTCGATACTCCAAGTTGCGATCGTCGAGACTCCGAGATGGAGCTTAGCATCGCTAGCTTCTTCCCCTCATGTGACCACCGATGGTGACCACAGGCTGTGCCAAAAGGCGTTTCACAATTTCGCATATCGGTGTTTCTGTCGTGCTCTGATCTATCACCAGGTTCCCCTCTTGGATCAACGATCCAGATCTTGTCACGACTTTGCCACTTCAAGAGCCTTCTTCATGCCTGATCAACGGTCCACAATCCTTGGTGATCTGACGGTCCAGATATTTTCGTGATCTCGCATATCGTGATTCCTGTGATGAAGGGTCTCGATACTCCAAGTTGTGAATGCCGAGATGGATCTTAGAAATTATCTCCTTCCCTTAAGCCTTCAACGATGTGACCTTGAGATATGACCACTTGCCAATCAAACAAGCACTTCCCTCCTTTGACTTTCCAGTCAGCGAAACGATGATCTTTCACCATGTGTCCTATGGAACCAATGATCCATGACTATCCTCGATGGACGGCCAGGATTCCTTCATAGTTTTGGAGAGTTGGATGAATCTTGGTCTTATCCTCCTTGCGGCTTCACCATATCTAACGGTTGTTGGTCCTTCATAATTAATCTAGATCTAATGGCCTAGATCTTATCGTGATTTCACATATTGTGAGTTGGGAGGTTAGAGAACTTCCTTCCTTTGACCTTTTAGTTAGTGAAATGATGATCTGTGACCACGTGTCCTGCCCGAAGATGGACGGTCCTCCTTCTTTCGGGATTTTGTAAGCCCACTTCACCTTTCACTTTAAAGAATGTGCAGGTTCTCCTATATCCAATGATGGTCGGACCCTGCGCTCAGATCTAATGCCCGAGATCTGTCCTCCATCTGCGCGCTCAACCTATCTGAATTCAGATCTAATGGTCATCGAGAATTCTCAATGGGATCCAATGATCATTGTCGCTTCTCCTCCCGAGCTTACACATCCTCCTGACTTGGAATAATTTCTAAGTGTCAAAGGCCTCGACCTTTGATCCATATAAGATCCTGAGTATGCTATCTCTCTTGAGCTTTGGCAATGATTTAACCTCATCCCTGATGCACACCTACGCATTGCATGTGACTCTGTGCTAATCCTCTTGAGCTTACATTGTTTCTGTTTTTCCATCGCTGCACACTCTGATCTCGCCATCAATGACAAGCACACTCTACCTGTAAACATGCCAACAATAATATAGACCATTTGTCTCGAAGGAAACATGTTGGAAGATATGATACCTTGGAGAAAAGTCACTCCGAGGGAAAGTCATAAAGAGGAAGAAAAAAACTCCTGAAGCTCGAGGAGCCCGAGTTCATCGTGACCATTGAGTTGCAATGGACATGTGTTGACCTATCTGGAGATTCGAAAGTTGGATACTCTGAAAGAATGGTGAGGAGAGGTTGTTAAACAAAAGTCATCAAAGTTCAAGAAGAGAGAGAACAAATCCTAACCTTTGGTCGGAAGCAGACACATGGCGATGGATCTGAAAGTCTAGGTATTGTTCAGTCCAAGAGGAATTGGAGCGTGGGTCCTTGTATGCTAAAAGTCTCGAAGTCTAGAGTAAGTTGTGGTCGTTTATCCACTAAAGACATGTGGAGGGTGGAGATCAATTATGGAAGTTTGATAATCTAGAGGAAAAGGAGAACTCAACACTCAAAACTCTTGAAGGTCAGAATTCCAAAGTTGATCGCTGTCATTGGTTGTTGAGTGAACACATGCCATTGATCTGGTCTGAGGATATTTTTCCGATTCATAGCTTAGAGGAATTATAATCAAGTGTAGAAAACACTTCTAAATCCTGAAATCCCAGAGTGAGGAAGGGAGGAAGTTTAAAATCACGATTTCCAATGAGGGTCACATGGAGGGCCTTGCGAGTGTTCCAAAATTCTCGAAAAAGATATTTTATGCCCAAAGTTTAGGACTTTGACCCGTGGGGACAATTTTGAAGGTTCAGCATGAACCTATGAGCTAATTCAGCTCCCAAATTTGATCGATCCTTCACTGGGAAGTCGCGCAGCCTCAAGAATGTAAGGGGTCTGCATCAAGTGGTATAAAAGCCTGATTTTGTTTGCAGACAACARATAGAGGCAACAAAGGAGATATTTTGATACCATCAAGTGGTATTAAAGMATGAATTTTCTTGTAGACAATAGGAAAAGGTAAAGGATTTRTGTTTGATAGCATCAAGTCAGAAAAAGCCACCTAGAAGGTGCAGAGCGAATCCAGAAATGGAAGAGGAAATGAGCCGACTTTGAATGAGATTGGAGACCATGAAAATAGCATAGAGGAGAGCACCATATGTTGGTGACGTCAGMAAAACTGAAAATGAAGAGGAAGGAGATGCARAAGGAGAACATGYGGAAGAGCGACTGTTAAAAGTTGTTTCGAGAATAGGAGCCGGAGAAAAAATAGAAGTCTCGATGTATGAAGGAAATTTGGAAGTTGAAGAATTGTTAGATTGGGTATGTGCAATGGATAAATACTTTGATTATGAAGAAATTGAAGAAGAAAATAAAGTGAATCATGCAATAACCAGGTTGAAAGGTCATGCAACGTTATGGTGGGATGAACTACAAGTTTATCACAGATGCAAAGGTAAGTAAAGAGTAAAAAGTTGGGACAGGATGGTAGCTAACTTGAAAGAAAAATTTATCCCTAAATACTATTAGATAAATATGTTCAGAAAGTTGCAAAACCTGAGACAGAAAATCTTATTAGTGAAAGAATACATTGAATAATTCTATTGACTAAATATCAGGGCTGGACAGAAAGAAAATGACGATGAGAAAACAACCAGGTATATAAATGGGTTGAAATACGAGATACAAGAGGATATCAACATGATGTCTGTTAGTACAATTGAGGATTCTTATCAAGTAGGCTTGAAAGCTAAAGAGAAGCTGAATAGAAAACAAAGTCAGCGAAACAGGGGAGGAAATTAAAGTAGAGGTAAGGGAACTTTCCGAGAGAGGTTCCAGAATCCAAAGAAAGAGGCTGGAAAACATCATAATCACCCTGAAAAAGGGGGAATTTTTAAGAAAGGATAGCGTAGAGGAAGAAACTCTTTTCCTCGAGGAAGAGGAATAGACGGAGGAGGTGAAGTCAGATGTTATACCTGTGGAAATACAGGACACATGTCTTGGGAATGCCCCGAGAGGAAGAAATAAGGAGGAGAAGAACACATTTTTGAAGCTAAGAATAATTTGGAAGCAGAAGCAGTAGAAGGAGGAAGGAACCTTATGATGAGGAAAGTTCTTCTAAAGCTAGAGAAGGAGGCAAAAGAACCAGTTCAGTGAATGAATTTGTTCAGGACTACTTGAAAAACAAAGGATGTAGTTTGCAATATGATTATAGATTGTGGGAGCACTAATAATATAGTATCCACAGAGATGGTGGAGAAACTGGAGTTGGATAAAACTACACACCCAAATCCGTTCAAGGTATCATGGTTACATAAAGGACACCAAGTAATGGTAAGTCAACAATTCAAATTTGAATTTAAAATAGGAGGCTATAAAGATGAGATTTTATGTGATGTAATTCCTATGGATGTTTGTCATATATTTTTGGGGAGACCATGGAAGTTTGATAGAAATTTCATTCATGATGGGAGGAGAAATACTTACACCCTAGAGAAGAATGGTAGAACACACATGTTGTTTCCAATAGAAGAGAAGGAGCCAAAGAAGGAGGCTAGTTCAAGTATACTTCTCATGAGTGGGAAGGAACTCTTGAATGAGGTCAAGAAGGAACAAGAGATGTAGTTTGATGTAGTGAGGAAGCCAAGGGTTATTCTTACAAATAATTCTATGGATGATTTACCTGAAGAAATCTAGGAACTGTTAGAGAATTTTGCTGACATAGTAGTGGATGAGTTACCTCACTCATTGCCACCCATTAGGAGTATCAACCATCACATTGACCTTATTCCAGGAGCCAGTTTTCCAAACAAAGAAGTGTATATTTTTACACCTCAAGATAATGAAGAAGTCAAGAGTCAAGTCCAGGAGTTGTTGGGTAAAGGTTTAGTCAGGGAAATCCTAAGCCCATGTACAGTACCAACTATGTTGAGTCCAAAGAAGGATGAAGGATGGAGAATGTGTACAGATTCTCGATCCATAAACAATATCACCATAAAGTATAGATTCCCTTTTCCAAGAATGGATGATTTGATGGATTGCTTGAGTGGAGCAAGCTACGTTTCAAAAATATACTTGAAGAGTGGATATCATCAGATAAGAATGAGAGAGGGAGATGAATGGAAGATAACATTAAAGACAAATGAAAGTTTGATTGAATGTCTAGTCATGTTGTTTGGGTTGGAAAATTCCCCAAGCACATTTATGATATTGATGAATGAAGTATTGAAAGACTTCATAGGTAAATTTGTCATTGTATATCTGGATGATATACTAATCTTCAGTAAAATAGAGGAAGAACATTTAAAACACTTGACATTAGTGATGAGGAGATTGTAGCAATAAAAGTTGTTGATAAACTTGAAGAAAAGTTCTTTTATGAGGACATAACTCATATATTTTTGTTTTGTGATCTCTTCAAATGAATTGAAGATGGATCCAGAGAAGATGAGAGCAATAAAAGAATGGCCATTTCCAAGGAGCATATTTGAGATAAGAAGCTTTCATGGGTTAGCAAGCTTTTATAGGAAATTTATCAGAAATTTTAGTGGTATATGTACACCCATACTAGATACCGTGAAGAAGAAACACAAGTATTTTAATTTGACATAGGAGGCTAAGACAAGATTCATTTTGTTGAAGGAGAAGATCACAAGACAACCAATTCTGGTTTTACCAGATTTTGGGAAAACATTTCAGGTAAGATGTGATGTGAGTGGAGTAGCTATTGGAGAAGTCTTGAGTCAAGATAATAGGCCATTTTCTTATTTTAGTGAGAAACTTAATGACACCAAAAAAAAGTATTCCACATATGACAAAGAGTTTCGTGCAGTGATTCAAGATTTGAAGAAGTGGAGGCATTATCTAATTCCAAAGGATTTTGTCTCATATAGTGATAATAAATCTTTGCAATTTATTACTAGGAAAGAAAAGTCAAATCAGAGGCATGCTAAGTGGGTAGAATTCATGAAGAATTTTACTTTTGTCATTAAACATATTTCTAGAAGCGATAACAAAGTCACATATGATTTGAGCAGGAGGAGTTTAATTATACAGTAATTCCAAGTGAGTACCTTAGGGTTTAAACACCTTAGGTAAATGTACCAAGAAGATCCAAATTTTAAAGAGGCTTATGAGGCATGTGAGAACCCATTTTGGGGAGACATAAGACCATGGAAAGAATATTTAATCTAGGATGGATTATTGTTCAAAGGAATCCAACTGTGCATACCAAAATTCTCGATGAGAGATAATCTACTGAAAGAAAGACATAGTGGAGGTCTAGCAGGACATTTCGACCATGACAAAATGTTTGCACAGCTGAACAGTTCTTATTATTGGTCAGGTATGAGGGAAGACATGAAGAATTTTGTAGACATATGCAAGATTTTCCAGCATGCAAAAGGAAAGAAGCAGGACATTGGTTTGTATCAGCCATTGCCTATTCTAGGAAGGCCTTGGGATGCAATTAGTATGGATTTTGTATTGGGATTACCTAGAACCCAGAAGGGAAGTGATTCCATATTTGTTGTGGTAGACAGATTTTCCAAGTCGACACATTTCATACCATGCTATAAAACAAGTGATGCTACACACATAGCCAATTTGTGAGACTACATGGGTTGCCCAGAAACATAGTCTTAGACAAAGACACAAAGTTTGCAGGACACTTTTGGAGAACTCTATTGAAGAGGTTGGGTAAAAAATTGTCCTTCAGTTTAGTGTATCACCCTCAAACGGATGGACAGACTGAAGTGGTGAACAAAAGTCTGGGAATTTTTTTGAGGAGTTTAGTCACTGAGCAGGGCCGTTAGTGGGATCAGATTTTGGCATAGGCGACATTTTCATTTAATAATTCAATAAAAATAATTACTGGGAAAAGTCCATTCAATATTGTTTATGGAATACAACCGAGAGGTATTACAGAATTAAGATATCTGAATCAATATGAGTTCAGAATCCCTGGAGTAGAATATTTTGCTACAGAGATGTAGAGACTCCATGATTGAGTCAGAAAGTAGCTACAAGACAACAATCGAAAGTACAAGAACAAAGTTGATCAGAAAAGAAAAGAATTTCAATTTGAAGTTGGAGATGAATTTTTATCTCATTTGAGAAAGAAAAGGTTTCCAAGGGGAACATATAATAATTTGAAGATGAAGAAGATAGGACCATGCAAGATCCTCGGGAATTTTGCAGCCAATGCTTAAGAGATTGAGTTTCCATACAATGTTGGAATATCACCAATATTCAATGTTGTAGAGTTGTATCCTTACAGTGGAGATGATGCAGGAGAACTAGATGACCAGAAGGAAATTCAGTGGGAAAAAAAGATGCCCACAGCAGGAAAACCTCAAATGGAGAAAATCTTAGAATAGAGTGTTGGAAAGAAAACCAGGAGAAATATGTATCCTAAATATTTGGTGAAGTGTAAATATCACCCAATGGAAGACTAAAGTTGGGTCACCGAACCTGACATTTTAAAGCATGGAAAAACAGTGCAGGATCTCATGGATAAGAGTCGATGAATATTTCAGCCAGAGGAGTATGATTCAGGAGCATTACCATCAAAGCCAAAGAGGCCAGTGTGGAGGTATAATTTGACACCTTAGCATGCCAAAATTTCAAATCGACATTAAATAGAAGCAAGAGTGGTTGTCGATATATTTTGGAAATATCGTTTTTTAAATACTTTGTTTGTAAAATCAGGCCACCTCCTGAGAATGGTAGGATGTTGTAAAATCTTACATGACTGTAAGGTGTTATATATATGGAGTGTCAACTCTTATCTGTTAATAACTCATATTTATTGTAATACGACTAAGTAGGTAACTGCTAAAATGACGATGGGATAGAATTCAGATAGGATGGAGAAGAGAATAAGAAGCCACTCGTTATATAAGTTTTATGTATTGTTTTGTAAGAGAGGATAGAGTATGAGAAGTTAGATGTAATAGTTAAACATAGAGAGTCTGAAGACAGTGAAGAACTATGTAACTTATGTAAATACTTCATGAAGGAATAGAATAGACATAAATTGATTCAAATGCTTGGACAATGTTCATTTCAATGTGTATTTGAATGAATGATATGTTTTGTGTGTGTTTATTTTATTTTTCTTATGTATGTTGTTCATAGTTGAGTATATGGACTTATGAATTATTAAATAAGTTTCAATTGTTTCTCTTCTAAGAGCTCGGATGTAAGGAGTGCATATTTTCTACAGGGTGTGTGTTGACAGAGTCTAGATTTGACTCAAAGAATCTCGAGAGGGATAACAAGAAACTTAGACTGAGTGTTGCAAGGAGTGCACGGGGTCAAGAATCGACCAAGTGTCAATATGTTAGGACTGTGAAGCATAAGGAGTGCATAGTAATATTTCTTTTGAAGAAATCTCTAAGTCCAAACTTTATCAAGGATTCTAGGATTGCAAAGAGTGCGTCAGAGGTCGAAATCCTCAGAGGAATCAAGATCAGAAGAAATAGCGACAAAGACTCAGCAGAAGGGAGAAAATTTGTTGAATATTTTGAAGTGACAGGTGAGATCCCTTCCAAATAATTTGATTTCACTGACAGTTGTTAGATATAAATAAGGTGCAAGGAGGTTATACCTTGAATTCCTTTGGACTTCACATGTTCAAAGGTTTTCATTTGTAAAGGAGTCAAAAAATCTGAAGTTATGAAAACCAAAGTCCATATGGACCATAGATCGAGAGGAGGATACATGTCAGCATGTAACTCATTTTGGAGAAGAATCTCTCCAGGAGAAAGGGGTAGTGCAACATCAAAATTTGTTGAAACCCGAAGAGCAGACCAAATCCTGACCGTTGGGTCAAGGGGATGCATGGAGAAAGATTATCTACTTTGGAAGAAGATCACTTTGGAGGGTAATCTTGGAGACCGGTGGCCTGAAGCATGAACTTTCAAAGTTCTGAAGTGCCGAAATAGATCTAGATCATTCATATCTAAGGCCACAAGTCGGCAGATCTGATACCTCGGAGAAAAGGAACTCCGAGGGAAAGTCACAAAGAGGAAGAAAAAAACTCTTGAAGCCTGAGGATCTGGAGTTCATCGTGACCATTGAGTTGCAATGGGAATGTGTTGACATATCAGTAGATCCAAAAGAATCGCGAGGGGAGGTTGTTGACCAAAATTTGTCGAAGTTATAGAAGAGAGAGAAAACATCTTGATCGTTGGTCGTAGGGGAACATGTGGCAACAGATCTGAAAGTATGGGTATTGTTCATTCTGGGAGGAATTCAAGCATGGGTCCTTCTATTATAAAAGTCTCTAAGGCTAGAGTAAGTTGTGGTCGTTGATCCACTAGAGACAAGTGGAGGGTGGAGATCAATTCTGGAAGTTTGATACTCCGTAGGAAAAGGAGAACTCAACACTCGAAACTCCCAAAGGTCAGAATTCTGAATTTGATCGACGTCATTGGTTGGTGAGTGAACACAGGCCATTGATCTGGTCTGAGGATACTTCTCCAATTCAAATATCAGAGGAATTAGAATCAAGTGCAACAAACACTTCCAAAGCCCGAAATCTCGAAGTGAGGATGGGGGGAAGTTTAAGCTCACATTTTCCAATCAGGGTCACGTGCAGGGCCCTACGAGTGTTTCGAAATTCCCAAAAAATATATTTTGCACCCAAATTTTAGGACTTTGACTTGTGGGGACAATTGTGAAGGTTCATCACGAACCTGTGAGCTAATTCGGCTCCCAAAGTTGATCAATCCTTGATCGGGAGGTTGTGCATTCCCAAGAGTGTAGGGGGTCTGCATTAGGACACTTCAACCTTCTTCTTGTCTCATTCTCAACCAAAGATTTCCATTTCTTAAAAGTATCAAAAACATCAATTTTTTGTCAAATGCAATAAACCCAAGTTTTTCTAGTTGCATCATCAATAAAAGTAACATAATAACGAGAGCCACCAGGAGATGATACCTCATATGGTCCCCATACATCTGTATGCACAAGATCTAACCTTTGACTCTTATTTTATTTTCCGACTCTGAGAAATATGACTCTCTTATGTTTTCCATAAACACAATGCTCACAAAAATCCAAATCAATTTGTTTAAGATCTGGAAACAAATTTCTTTTGTGAAGTATCTGCATTCCCTTCTCACTCATGTGTCCAAGCCTATGATTCCATAGTTTTGTATCCACTCCTGTAGAAACTAAAGATATAGAAGAGTCAGTATTACTAGTACATAAATACAATGTACATACCTTCTCTCCTTTTTCTATCACCAATGATCCTTTGGTGACTTTCCACACCTTATCTATAAATATGGATACACAATCTTCACTTTCCAACTACCCTGTTGAAATTAGATTTTTCCTTAGATATGGAACATGTCTTACCTCTTTCAACAACCATTGGTTTCCATTTCTTTGCTTTATTTTTACCTTTCCCATTCCAACAATTTTGCATGGTGCATAATCACCCAAATGAACCTGTCCAAAATCACCTTGAACATAATCTAGAAAGTGTTTCCTATGGGGTGTGGCATGAAATGAAGCCCCTGAATCTACTATCCAAGACTCGGAAATATTATCTACAGAAAGAATTAAAGCATCTTGTAACACATCACCTGTTACATTTGCTTCCTTATTTTTCTACTGTTGTCCATCTCTTTATTTCTTTGGAGCTTTGCAGTATTTCTTCATATGTCCTTTCTTCCCACAATTCCAGCACTCTATCTTTCCAGGTATGGATTTGGATTTACCCTTCCTATAATTCCTGCAATTTCCTGAGCCCTTTCCTCTATCCTTTTGTCTTCCCATGTTCTCCATGTTTAACGCATTACCTGATGTCTTGCTTGTGATTTTCCATCGCATTTCCTAACTAAGGATAACACAAACAACATCATCAAATTTTGAAGTGTTTCAACCAAAGACATAGTTACTTACATCCATGACCAATCCATTCCAGATTTCTAGCAATGAGGATGAGATTAGAAGAGCCCCGACCTCATCATCAAGTCCGCACCTATAGAACTTAGTTTATTAGTAACTATATTAAATTCGTTTAAATGATATCTGTGGACCACCTTCGACATCTTCATGTTATTAAACAATATCTTCATTATAAATGTCTGCTTATTGGACTGAGGGTTTTCATGGGACATCCAATGAATCCATCAGCTCCTTCATTGTCTTTTATTTGAAATATTGAAATCCTTGTTGCACCAAATTTCGACCATGTCGTTCCTAGTGTCTTTATGTCAAGAACCTCCCATTCTTCATCCTTCATGGCCATGATCTTCTTTGCTATTCCACCCAATGGTAGGATCAGATCCTTTTCATATAAATAATCTTCCATCTACATCTTCCATGGTGGTAGTTTGTTTGTTAAATTTATAGACCCTAAATTTTCCATCTTCATACATCGCTCCCACTCAGACAGGAACCCTCTTTTTCTTGTGAGTTACCTTTCTCTCGATACGAGTTGTTAGAAAGATAGGACCGTGGAGTAATAAAATTAAACAAATGAGGAAATAAAACATAGAAGATACACAATACAATGAGACAGGATGTCACGTGGACCGATTGGAGCTCGTCCACGAGATAAATTACTTGAGGAGTCCTTCCTTTATTATTATCAACATAGGAAGGGATACAACCACCACAACTACCTCGTTGTAAATTCCTCTTCTTCTCTCATAGTATCCTCACTCATATTACAATATTCTTTTAATGATACATAGTCCTGATACATTTCCCTCATAAAGAGGGTTTCCTTCTAAGGAAAAAATCCCTAACACAACTTCTATCATTAGATATGTGATCTTATAATAGAATGGTCAAGATTTACTATGAAATTACAATATACATTTACATGGAAATTTTGGAGGCTTCCTCCCCGAACCCTCGCTTGCCCTACACTCCCCCTCATGGAGGAGTTGACCTTCTTCACAGGGGTGTAAAGTATTCATGGGTTATAAAAACGGCTGAAAATAAGACCTCTGAATCAAGAATATAAATAGGCTCCCTGACCAACATGGGAAACTATAAAAAAATGGTAAAGTGACCTAATTGAGGATTTTGAATATTTTGACTTCTCAGTGAGGAGAGAGGCGCATCTCGGGGAGAGAAAAGCTATGTGGATTCAGGGATGAGCCATACACACGGTGAGATCGATTTTGGTGTTGAGACACACCACGATCCTTGGGATATCACACATATCTTCCATCGATCTTTAGCAGCAATTAAACAAGTTGCAGCAGCAAGAGCACACTTACTGAGGGTGAGGTGCAACAGTAAGGGTGCACTTTTTCAGGGTGAGGTTGTATATTATGAGGAGACTTAGTGAGTCAACTTTTCCCATCTAGGAAGAATCCATGGATTCCCTTTCAACCTAGTTGAGAGGAGGGCAAGATGCATCTATTTTCTGGTTTCCCACCATATTTCGAGGATAAATCATCTTCGGTGCATTCCTCAGCCATTGAGGGTGCGACAGTTGGGGAGGAAACATTTGGGATTCCTGGGAGATCATCAGAAAAAATCCAGGGAAATCCTTCCAACCCATTTCATAGGATCCTAGGGCACTCAATTTGAGACCTTTATCAGTCGATTCTGACAGAGAAATCACTAGGGTGCAATTTCCAGCAGCAGTCGGGGCACATTTCCCCTAGGGGATCCATACATATCGTCAGAGGGTTTATCTTCACTTGGTCAGCTACCGAGAGTGTACATGAGGTCAGGGCACATTGTTTGAGAAATTTTCCTGACATATCCGAGGATTTTAGCCACTAGGGTGAACTTTATAGACTTGCAACAATTGTCGTATGAGTTGTCATAGCTTGCAGCAGATCCTATAGCTCATTCATTGATCCATCAACATTCTTCTATTACCGAGTATCATTCTTTTAGTTTTCTTATTGTAATCCGGCTAATATCTTTTTGTCTTTGATCTAGCCAAGAGATTTACTTTTATTCAGCCACCTACTGCATTGTAATCTGCAAAAATATCATAATGTATGATTTGCAGTCTATTGTGTCATTTACTATCCATTCTTATTCATATGTTGTAAACACTTATTTATCTACACACACATGTGAAAAACAACAAGCATGTTAAAACCCACATATTAAATGCATCCAAAAACCCCCAATGTATCAGATCAGACAACAGACATAGTAGATTAGTAGCATTTCCTAGACTAGTCGGATCTGGGATACTACATAGGGTAGTAACCTGACATGCCGCCCTCCCCCCCCCTTTAAAAAATAGCATCGTTATCAAGGATAGAGATGAGGATATTTCTAAAGGATCTATACTAGTTCCCATGTAGCACCCTTGGATGATGTATCCTCCCACTATATCAAGACCTCTTGAATGTATTTTTTCAAGGATAGCCTTAGGCTACAACCAAACAAAATCTTCTTCATTTAGTTCGAGAAGTCTAGTTGAATACAACAATTAGATATGACCACTTTTTTTGAGCAAGATACATGAATAATTGGATGAATTTTAGAGTGTCTTGGAAGTTTCAATTTGTAATCCATTATCCCCACATGTTTGAGTACCTTATAGGGCCCATAAAACTTTGGAGAAATATTCTTTTGGTGGTTGTATTTCAGGGATATCTTCTTATAAGTATGTACATGAATGATTACTTGATCCACTTATTCAAATTTATGTTTAGAATGATGTTGATCAACTTGTTGATTCATTTTATTTTGAATCATTACCATATTATCCTTGAGAGTGAATAAAATTTTGACCCAAGTTATGAGTTTTTTGTCTACCTCCTATACATAAGAAACTACTAATGGGATAGTTTTTTCATAGATAGCCTCAAAGGGAGTCACTTGAGTAGCACCATGATAAGTTGTATTGTACCACCATTATACTAGAGGTAACCATTGAGCCCATTGGGATTTTCATTCTAAATCAAAGAACCTCAAATATGCTTCCAAACACTTTTTGATAGCTTCATTCTAACCATCCTTTTGGGGGTGATATGTTGTTCTAAGATTCAATTGAGTGCTCTAGAGATGAAACAATTATTTCCAAAAATTGCTAGTGAAAGTAGGGTCATGGTTTTTCATTGTAGACTATCATACCATAGAGTCTAAAGATATTATCCATGAAGACTTGACTTATCATGGAGGATTTAAAGGGGTGTTTTAGAGAACAAAAATCAAAATATTTGGAAAGGATATCAACCACAAAAATGACAATGGATTTATTGCCAAGTTTGAGCAACCCCACAATGGAGTCCATAGAAATGTCATTCCATATAGTTGGGGGAATTGGTAAAGGTTGTAATTCACTTGGATATTTCACTATTTCTCCCTTGTATCGTTGGAAAAGGAAAAATTCTACCACAAATGTGTGGATGTCATTCTTCATTCCTTCCCAAGAAAATGAACATTCGATCTATTCATATGTTTTATGAAAGTTGAAATGACCTATTGTTGGACATGCATGGAGTTCAGATAACACTTTTGGTTTAAAGGTGGATTTCTTGTTCAAATATAGATTCCCTTTATCACAAATCTCATTATTTTTCCACCTGTATCCCTTATATGTATAGGTTTTCATTTGAAGTTTTTGTATCATGTGGATGATCTCAGGATATATGAACCATTCATTGCAGATGTTATTTAACCAATATAATACTATGAAGGAGAGTGAAAATATGGACCCTTAAACTTCATACTTTTGAGAGAGATGATATGCTACCACATTATCCTTTCCCGTATTATAATGATCTCATAATAATATACCAAAAATTTTATGACCCATTTCTACTGCTTGGGGGACAAACTCCTTTTCTCCAAGAAGTATTTTTAGGTTATGATGATATGTTTTAATCTGGAAATGTTTCCTAAGAATGTATGGATTCCATATATCCACCACATGAAGTATATACATCATATATTTTGTATCCTCTCATAGATTTCTTTTTCGATAAATGATAATGGTCTTCCCTCTTGCATGAGTACTTTTCTTATTCCTTTACCATAGGAATCATATTCCAAAAAAAGGGTCTTAATAAAGTCTAGTATGGTGAGGACTGGGGTTGTACACATAACATTCTTCAAATACTAGAAGGCCTAGTCTGCTACATCATTCCAATTGAAAGAAATTTTTTAAGCAAGGTTATTAGGGGAGTTGAAATCTTACCATAGTTCCTAATGAATTTTTTATATTAACTAGTGAGACCAAGAAAACCTCTTCAAATTTTAAGAGTTTTTAAACCTGGTCAATCCTTCATTTCTTCCTTTTTCTTTAGATAAACATGTACACCATAATTACTAACAATATGGACCAAATATTTCAATTTTGAGACACCAAAGGCACATTTGGACCTCTTGAGAAATATTTTGTGACTATAAGAAGTTGTAAGTCCTGATCCACATCGGTGACATGGGTGTGCCAAGTTTTACAGTAGATCAAGATGTTGTAACAAATATGAGGAAACAATAATGGAGAAATGGTTGAAATATGTTTTCATGACACTCTCGAAGGTGGAAGGTGCATTGCAAAGGCCAAAGGTCATCGCCAAGAACTCATAATGGCCTTCTTGAGTGTCAAAAATAGTTTTGGAATATCGAACTCCCTTATGTGAATTTGGTGATAACTTGAGAAGAGATCAATTTTGGTGAAGAATGGATCACCTTTGAGCTCATCCAAAATTTCATAAATTACAAGAGTGGGGAACTTATCCTTGATGTTATTTTGTTGAGAGCTCTAAATTCAAGAAACATGTGTAAAGTGCCTTCTTTCTTAATGACCATGACAATTGGTGACAAATAAGGGCTATTGCTAGGGTGGATGCACCCATATCGAGCAACTCCTAAACTATATTTTTAATTTCTTTTTTTGGAAAATAGATGGCAATAAGGGAATACATTAGGTGAGAGTCTACCTAGTATGAGCAGCATAGAATAATCATGCTCACCTTGGGAGGGTGGTAGGCCTTGGGGAATTTCAAATATGGATTAATGTTTGGCCAATACCATCCACATGTTAGGATGGATGGGTTTCAAAGGTGTATTGAATCCTTGAATGGCATGGAATTGAGACACAATGTCAGAATGCCCTTTTTTTAAGAATATTTTCCATACATTGCGACTTTATGATTTCTATAGAACTAACTGTGATTTATTTGAAAGTGTAGTAATGTCCCTCCTGCTAGAAAATCATGTATAGAACACAAAAATCCATGGTTATGGGACCTAATGTATGTCACCATTCATCACCCAAGACAATGTAACAACCACCCATTTCAATAGAAAATATGTCGGTTTTCAAGCAATAATCACCCATTTGAAGCCACTCATTTTCACAATGACCACCACATTTCATTGAACCACCATTAGCAATTATAATTTGGAATTTTTTCACAACATGGATGTAATATTGTGTTTCTTGGGATACATGTCAATGAATGCAATTATGGGGGCTACCACTATCAATTAAGATAATGACTTTAGATGTTTTATGTATCCAATCAATTTCAAGGTTTGGAGATATGAAATACCAGTCAAGGAATATAGAGATATCTATGGTTTCAAATCCTAGAAATAACATGGAGGAATGTATTCAACGGGTGGAGGCATAGTATCCAGAGGTATAGATTCATCTTCATCATTTGAAATGTCCTCTGAAATGGTGATAAATAGTTTTTGTTTCTTACATTTATTCCTAGGAAAAAAAAACTCATCATAGTTGTGCTAGAGACCTTTAAGTTGGTGCTTTAAAATTTCAACATAGGTTAACTTGTGGATATTAAGGGGTGGAGAGGATGGAAAGGGATTGGTAGGGGGAGAAGAAGTGGGACAAGGATTAGGAATCAATTGTGTCTTTTTAATTTGAGAATTCACCACCTTTTCGGATTCTCTATGATTAAGGGATTTTTCCTCTATGATCGTGGGTTGTAATCATAGCAGAGCAAGACCAAGTGAAAGCGATAATCGTCTTCCCTCAATGAAAAACACACAAAAATCAAAGAAAATGACTACTTTATTTAGGATAAGGTAGGGATAGAAAGGATAAAATAAGGTTCACCTTATTGTCTCATTTGATGTCGATCCTCACTCCAGTTCACCGAAGAACCCCTGATCTTCCATTGGAATTAACCTGCAAGACAGATACAAAACTAGGGCTATGACGAAAGTAGTTATACGATCATAAACATGTGCATGTAATATGTCATATTCAAAGTATATATACAAATAAATGTGAAACGAAGAAAAATTTAGGGGGAAAACAAGCTCTCTTATTACCAAGAAGTAGGAAAGGTAAGTTACAACCTCGTCCAGCCCGAGGCACCGTCTTGAAGCCAATTGTCTAGATTCCTCCTGTAATATTCGAGCATCAAGTCAACCGATAAATAACTCTCTCAATGACTCAGATAGGGATAAGGATACACCCTATAGTCATATAAAGGAAAAAGAATCTCTAGAAAAGAAGTTTCTAGTTTAAAAGGGATGTTGCTTAGAGAATATAGGGAAAGGAGGCTTGCTAGATGCTAGCAGCATAAATTTCAACCAAGGGACTTTTCCTTGTCTTAGCCTTGAATGATTGTTTTATATCTTCCCAAAGAGGTTTGGGGAGTTTTATTTTGTTGTGTATGGGAAAGGGTCGTTGGAAAACGAGAACAACCGAAAAACTCACCCGAAAACATGGAATTATTTTATTTTTCACCAAAAATGAGGGCATTCGCGAGTTTCAGTGAGGAAAGGTGTGGATGTCCACGTGTTACATTAAGGAAACCTAGATATATTCTCTTAAAGCATTTTTTTAGATGATTTTGAAGGTGAATTTTAGGGAAAAGTATAGCAAGCATTGGGAAAGGGTTAGGCCATGGCACAAAAGTATGAGTGTGGCATTTTGTGATATAATAGATGCCCCCTAATGTATGAGGTTAGAAGGTAAAAACTATGGTCAAAATACATTATGAACTCTGAGAGGCAAGGATGCATCGAAATAGCCATGGATGTTCTTGAACAACTGATTCAAAAATAAATAATCATCAGCAAATATCAAGCAAGAGGTTTGTTTCACAACTCGGGCATACCCATCTTGAGTGATAAAGCATGGCCACCAAAGAAAATACATTGCGTATCCATGGTACATATGAGAGTATGACTAATGTCCATGGCCATGAACAATACACAGTGGATCCATGTGATAAATATGAAGTATCAAGTATGGCCATGAAGAATACATAGTGGATCCATGTCAAATTAGATCACAACCACGAAGAGATACACAATGGAGTTATGTCTCAAAATCAAGAACAGGGGTATCTGAAACCAAGAGAATGAACAATATGGTCCTTTGCAAGTACCAATGTCTATGAGGAGGCACCATATGAGTCGATAAGGAGCACAAAAGAGGTGTTTCTCGTACTTCACTTGAAGTCTTCACAATGATCTGTCATGGTACAAGTCTACGCTATGTGAATAGATGAGCCAAGGTCAAACACAGTGAGACATCATTTGATTACTTGTCATTGATGTATATCGTTAAGAAACATGTGACAACCCATCGATAATAATGATGGGAGTCAAGGTACCATGGTACTATCTAACAAGTGTGAATAAATGAGTTGGCATCAAACACCTGGTAGAAACTATCAAGCAAAGGATGTTGATGTATTCCCACTGTCAATAATGAGGGAACCTGCCACTAATGACTACAAATGTTGATGCTTGAATCCGTTAGGACTGAAACGGAAACCTCACGATGATACAAATCCTCCTGCATTTTTATAGAGGTGGTACTCCTATTTATTTTAATATTTACTTGGGACTTCATATTTTTGGAATATAGGACTTAGCAGAATTTCTTCGTGGTTATCAAATAAATAGAAAAATTGCAAGAAAAAATAACAAGAAAGAAAAAAATTTGGTTTCCTTTTAAAGAGAGTTCCTGAGAAATGTCCAAGAACAACACACTTCATACATTTGAAAAAGATAGACAAAATTTCCTCACATCCATCATAGTTAAACTAAAGATTTATGATCACATAAAATAAAAAGAAGATGGTATGCATGCATAAGAGAGATTTAACAGAGTGGACACATGGGAATCTCAAATAAATATAATGATATATCAATCTCAAATACTTTATACTCAAAACTCAGAGTTACAAAGCACAGTCAAGACTGGCCTAGAAGTAGATCTCTTAACATTTTTGAAAAAAATATATAGTCTGTTACAAAGCCTTGAAATTTAAATGTCTTTGTCCTTAGGACCAAGATTGGGGCTCCCACGGACCATAAAGAAAATATACACAAGAAGTAATTTGTATAAGGAGAATGGTGGGAGAAATCGGAGTAGCGAGACCTAGAAAGAAGACAGGGAGAAGTTATTAGTTTTCAGTTAAGTCTTTCTAGTTAAAGAAGCAGAGTAACTAGATGAAAGACTGATAAAGAAAGCAAAATGTGATCAGCGTGAACTTACTATGATGGTCTCCCATTTATTCACTTTCTTGTTGTTGTCCTTTTATTGTCTTTCATTGATAGTTATAGGAACCGTCTCAACTTTTTCTTGCCCTTCATTGGTTAATTTGTCAATTTATTTTTTGGACCATTCTTCAATATAGTTTTTCATCAAGGCCACGTTTATCTCATGCCGAATTTTGATGTTGAATAACTCACCTTCCAAATATATTAATTCAAGAGAAATATCATGTATAGCTTCTAAAATATCTTGGTTTTTCATGAAATAATCCACTAGCCAATTGCCTATTTCATCTTCATCATATTAGAGTATGCTATAAAAAATTTCAACTGATAAACCTTTCAATATCTCAACTTCTTTGTCAATTTGTTTCTTTGTTAGGAACATTTAGTTGAGAATTAATTTAGGGTCTTGTACTTTACTGGTGCTTCCTGCTAGGTCTATCACCATGAGTCTCTTGTAGAGTCCTTCTCTTTTCAATATATCTTCATTGCATGCTTGAACAATATTATTCAATTTTTTAATCTTTTCCTTCCAGCAAGCATTTAGTTGTTTTATCCGAATTGGGGAAGGAAAATCCTCCTGTCTTCTTCTTAGTTCCATCATGTTAGAAAATTTGATTCCAAATGGTAGTGCAACATCCATGTAGAAACCTTCTTCATTCTTCGGATCAGATTGCAAATATTCATGGAAGACATGTCCCCTCGAGCCAAAAGAAACAACATTTTTCGAAACTTCTCATGCCTCTGTTATTAATGACATTCTTTTCTTAATATTTCTTTCTACATTAATCCTGATTGATGTGAGTAGGCTTGAATATCCTTTCAACTTAACAACAGGTGTGGTGGGTTTGAATATTGACAAAGGATAGGCAAGAAGTGGAAGAGGCATTAAAGTGTCTTCCAAATCTTTGATTATTTATTTTAACTTAGTGTTTTCTTCTTCCAAACCACCAATAGAATCATCTAGATCATCCTCGGTTTCTCTGTGAATTTTAGAGATTTGGTATGGTTTCATATCTTTTAGGTCAACCTATGAGCGATGTTTTCCCGTCTTATTTTTCAAATCACCTTTGTCTATGATCATTTTTTTAAATTCCTTGTCAAAAACAATGCTTTGGAAAGAAAATGTCTCTTCTTCACTGAAGGTCCCATTCTCAACGATTTCTCTTGATAAATTTTGTTGGGCTATATTTCTTGGTTGATCAATTGTTGGAAATGTTTTCTCAATATCCACCTCGAGATCCATGTCTTCAAGAGAGAATCTATTAATGTCATTTTCTATGAGATTGTCTTCTTCCTCTTGCACAACATTATTCCTCTTCTTTCTCGGAGGGAGCTTGTGAGAGCTCTCGATTTTTCTAGGAGGGGTATTATTCTATCCTCCACCACTTGAAATATTGTAGGTAATTTTCCTAGTTGGTTGAGTTGTTGGAGCATTGCTCCGGAATGTGGTGGTTTTAGGAGTAACAAATGGAAATTGGGCACTCTTTTCACTGGGACCCTTTCCTTTTTTCTTGTAAAACTCGTTAGTACTAAGTATTGTTTCCAAGTCACCAGCGTTGTGTACATGAGCACCTTGGTTGTTATATTCTTCTTCATTCAAAATAGTATGAATGAGCGAGTTGTTCAATCCTACTGACAACATATGTCCCACAAAAAGGTTTTTAGGGTCAAACACCTTTATCCTTTTAGCATACTTCATATTTACATTGTTGAAGTGACTCACAATCTCATCAATTTTTTTTGTGTTCCTGAATACAAAGTCTCCAATTTTCCATGGCAAGGGGATGAATTGATTTTCCATTTTTTGTGAAAAAAGTGCAGCAAAAATTTGTATTGCCTTGTCACTTCCATAATAAACAATTTATCAGATACATGGTATGGAAGAAAAGAGGGATTTTCTTTGGAACAGAAGATACTAATGAAATTTTGGTTTTCCATATGTTCTATCGTCCCCTTTTCTCCAAGAATTTATTAGCTTGTTTATATATCCTGGGGGTATTTTTACCAAAAAACAGTCCTTTGAATATTGAAAAACAATCATTCTAAACTTTGTAAAAATATAGAGAATTCTTGTGTCTCCACAATGCTTGATACCAGAAGTTAACTGGATCCATTTCACAGTTCACCCTCTTACATATAGTCAATTTTGGAAATTTACAATGATACACTATTGCAAATACCAAATAGGAAGCCAAAAAGAATTTCTTGTCCCTTTTGTATTGTGATGATTGGGATGAGATTTCAATGGATATCAATTTTCCCCAGTCAAAGTTATCCTTTCCTTTAACTATAAAATATAAAATATAAAGAACCATGCGAGAAATGGTGGCGATGCTTTCCTGGCCTATCAACCTGGTAAACAACTAAGCAATTTCTCGAAAGGGGTTTTTGAAAGACTGGACCTAGATTCTGGTTATGTCTTCTGGGATAGACATGGGGTTTTCCAAATATTCAGGAAAGAGATCTAGGCCATTTTCATGTTTCTTCATAAATTCTTTGTAGTCTTCTCCTTTGAAGGTAAGTGTTGGCTCTGGGAGCTTCAACATATTACAAAAAACTTGCGGTGATAGGGATATGGTAGAATGATCTTGGAGCTGTATAATTCGTTGGGTTGGAATGTACTTCTCAATGCACCATGCAACAATTTATTTTCAGTATAATACCTCAGGAACACACCCTGCATGAGGAATTCCCGATGTCTAGATTATGTATTTTTGTGCAGGAGGAGATGAGTAATATGAATAGGCTCTAGACCATTGAAATTTTTGGTCTTCACAACCAAAAATATTCAAAGTATCACCACATAACTGATGTCTAGCTATTGTTTCTATAGGTTGACGAGAGTATTCTTTAATCTGGATAATAACTTGAAATGAATCCTTTCATAGAGATAACAATAATATAGCCTTTGGCAATTTGTGCTTTAATGCAATTTAATGAAAAATATCCTCAAGCCATTCATTATTAATAACCCTATTTATGGAGCCTGGATGATCCATTATTAACATTAAACCACACTAAATGAATATTGGAAAAAGCATGAAGATTGCGGGGACGGATGAGAAAAATTTGAATTTGAATCCTTTTGTGAATCGRCCAACACGGGAACCCGCAAACCCGCAGTTGYGAATGGTCAAAAATAAGATAAGWGTTGCAAAGAKATTGGTTAGACTTGGATATGGGAGAAATGAAATATTTAGGGGCTTGGTACCTGTGACAAGTTTGACGATCATAATGTAGATCACAGGCCTTTGGGTGYGAAGTGGAGATCACCGAACTTGGAAGATGATAGCCTAAACATGTGAACCCACAAAGTGAAAATAATGTTAAGTATATTATAACAAGGCAATTAGTCAGACTCATGATATAGGAATATGGATGGAGATGAAGCCCCACGAGTTTGCCTACCATTGAACCCATCCATTTTGTTTTGAAATGCGGCTAAGTATGGTAACTGTAAAGGGAAAAGAGAAGGGAGAAAATAAAAGGGGAATGAGGGTAAGTATAGAAGAGGGAAAAGAAATGGAAAAAAGAAGTTGGGAACATAGAAAATGAAGGGAAATTTCAGAAGAAGGAAGTGATCTCAACAGATGAATCTAGATCCCTCTCCCAGAGCAAGATGTGTTGAAGTCAATGAGAGGTAACTCGTTGGAAGGAAGGAATTAAGGAATCCTCCATCATCCAACATGAGGGGTGGTGGAAGGCCAAATATTTAGAAGAGATCAAACAAAGAGTCTGATACTTTTGATGATGAGACTCAACTTGCAAGGTCAAAAGATAACTGCAAAATGGATTACATAGGTTGAAAACTTTTCGTTGAGCATAAGCACGAAACATTATGTGACCTGGGCAAGATGACTCATAAACTGGGATACATTTGTGACACAAGAGGCATCAAACAATTATCCATATAGTTGGAAGAATAACCAATTGGGGGAGAAAAAACTCAAAACGATAAAAAGTCTCATAAATCAATACTAACCCAAAACAATGAGATATTGACTCAAAATTGTGCTTTGTTCAAGGGAAACAAGACTATTACCAACAAAAGAGATAGATGTTTTCCCATTCTTTTTGGTTATTTTTATTTTTTTTGTCTTTTTCATGTTAAAGAATCATGAAAAAGAATCCTTATAGTACAGTAGATGAAATGAGTGTCACAGAAAATCAATCAAGTTCCAGAGAACAAGGAACATACCTATGCTCAATTCACCAAATCATGTGCAAGATAAGGACACTCGAGGGATGTTCCCTCCAAGGATAAGATATCAAGTCGTAAATGCATAAAATGAAAGGTTGGGAACTGATAGGAATGCATAAGCGAGGGGTTCAACAAGAGCATGCTAAAGTCAGAATTAGGCCTAAAAGCATGAGTGGTCAATATGAATATGAAATTATGACTCAAATTTGGAAAGTAAACTTCCCATAATGGTATCTTTTGTAAGTTTAGTCTCTAGGGCCTGAAAAAGAATAAAATCATACCAAGGAGAAATATTCTGGTCACTGGGGCTAGAGTATTCCATTTTTGTACATAGTCCAACCAGTTTGGAAAAGGGTTAAACTTATATTGAAAGGACGTCTCTTCAAAACCATTTTAACAAGTGTGACAGAGACAAGATCACTCAGCTATCTTTTCAATTTTAAGGAGCCTGAAAAGAGCTTAAATATGGACTCCCTCGTCCTTTTTCACAAATTTAGTCCCCTAAGCCCAAAAAATTATAAAACATAACTTAGGAGAACTCTTCTAGCTCGTAGACTAGAGTATTCATTTTTTGTAAGTAGTCTTGTCGAGTCCGAAAAAATGGGTAAACTTGTGTTGGAAAGATGTTCCTTAAGATCCATTTAACAAGTGTACAAGGAAGAATGTCACTCGGAAATCTTTTCAATTTTAAGGAGACTGAAATGATCTTAACTATGGACTATGTAAGATATGGATCCCATGGGAAAAAATGGCCAGAACGAGAGAGAGAGTAAGAAGTATGAAGTTCAAACGCAAACTCATGGAGGAAATAAACTAGGACCCCCAATCCTAAAGACAAACTTGCAGCATGAGCACCAAAAAACAAAAGGATTATATACTATAGTTCCCATATAAGGTAGGATTCTACCATCAATCAAATGATTCTTTGAAGCAGAGAGAAACATTTCATCGCTTGTTAATGGGCTTGACCCTAGCTTTAAATGGTAAAGGTAATTAATAATGCAAAGTTTGAGTGGAAATGAACCCTAACCTAAATGCCAGTTAAGAATTCATTACCTACCCAGAGTCTTGGAAAAACACTCGGCCAATTGATGATAAGTGTAATAGAGAAAAAGGTCCTAAGACCTACAAAAGAGACGATAATGCTACAAAAATTTCGCCATTAGTTGAAAATTTTGAGAAAATCAAGAAACTTTAGAAAGTGGGTTTTCAAAATTTTGACAAAATTTGTTATAATACCCAATTACCATTCTATTTTTACCATTTCACCCAAAAAATTACCAAATTCACCAAAAACTTGGAGAGAAAAATCATAAAAACGTGGAGCTTGGAGCAACTCCACCACTTGCCACCCACAACAAGTAAGTTGACATCCTTGTCTTGCATTTGTAATCCTTTATTTCTTCCATTTTTCAAAAATTTAAGCTTAAAGTTACTTTTAGAAATTTGTATCTATGCATTCGCAGGCTGCCTTAAGGCAACCCGTGGATGTCCAAAGCTGGTGGAAATACTAGTCATAGATATCCATGAATTTTCTAAATAAAATGCATGGATGTGTAGACAAGAATTTGAAAAATAAAAACTAACTCAAAACTCATTGGAAAAAATGACATGAGCATGAGAAAGTGGATTGAGCGGTGTTTGATAATGATGAGGCCAAGCAAGACTTCCGTGCTTGTGTCATGTACATTTTTTTTCAATTTGGCGGTATGAGGGAACAAAGGAGATTATTGAATCTCCTAATTAACTATTGGAACCCAGATGTATAGGCATTCATGCTTGCCAGACAATCTTTGACCATCAAGGTCAAAGATATTTACTTCGTCATTGACTCATCAAGGAGAGGGGAAGTACCAAACTTCCAATATCGAGGAGGCGGCCAGAGTATCAATGATTTTATCCATGAGTACTAGATTTTTGGCACTGAGAAGAGTGGCTCACAAGTGTCAATTAAACAAATAACCAACTTGAGCCTGCAGGTCATTCTCTTCAAATTGGTTCAGATTGTGGGATCAAACACTTTACACTTGGCATCGCAGGTACAGATTAATTATGGGGTTGAATGCTTATGCATACGATGTATGACTAGAGTACCACTATGCTAGACAACATGAAGGCACAACTGATAGATTTCAATCTTGGGAAAAAAAATAACTTTTTCTTCGGAAGTGTCCTATGTACTTTCTTTTTCGAGCAGGTGCCTATGATGAACCCGCGTTCAAAGATACGAGGACACTTGCGAACATGGCTAGCCATGGTCCATTGGACTTATCTCATAGCTCATTTAGGAGGTGAACAAATGTCCAACCCCTTTTA